>OX596028.1:83542562-83829839 GCA_951394125.1 Epistrophe eligans | reverse complement strand
CTTTGACCTTTCTATTCGAACATTGGACTGTGACATCTCCTGTAGGATTCCAGACTGTAAGTTCTGCGAACTTGGCTCCATATAATATTCGGTTGTAGTGGTTAGAAAGTTATGCAAAACGCAACAGGCTTGAACTATTTTCCTAACTTTCTCTGGAGGAAGATGCATCTTTGTCTGAAGTACTCTGAATCGGTTCGATAAGATTCCAAAGGTATGTTCAATAGTTTGCCTCGCGTGGCTAAGTCTAAAGTTGAAAATTTTTTTTTCATTTTCTTGGCTGTGGTACGAAAATGGCTTCATGATATGCTTTGTCAATGGAAAAGCGTCATCTTCAATGACCACATAAGGAAGATTTCGCCCATTGCCAATAACCTCATCTTTCGGCAGACAATCATCATTAGATATGATTGGCTGAAGATCGCTGTGGTTTAAAACTCCGGCATCATGGCAGCCACCATTTGAACCCACATTAATGTATGAGAATGTGTAATCTGCCTTACACATTGCAAGCAAAATGATGCTATTATATCCTTTATAATTGTAATAGATGGCCCCGTCAGATTTTGATGCACGGAAAGCTATGTGCTTGCCATCGATAGCACCTAGGCAATGTGGAAACTGCCATCGGAATTCGAATCCTTTGGCAATGTCAATCCATTCTTCATTGGAACTTGGAAACTAAAATATCAGAACATTTTATATTATAACAAACAGACTTTTTTAAAATATAACAACACAAACCTTTAAGTATTCTGGTGCAAGCTTTTTGTATATAGCTTCACATATTTCCGGAACTGCATTTGAAATGAAGGACTCGGATAGTCTGCTTTGATATTCTAGGCTCCTAAAGGATTCACCAGAGGCCAAGAATCTCAAACAGATAGCAACTTTTTCTGCTACTGGTATTGCATTCCTCATCACTGTGTCCTTTTTAGTAAGACTTTCTTCTACATATTTAATTATTTTTTGAAAACACTCATCGTCCATTCTCAAATACATTTTGAAAGCGTTTGTCCTCAGTTAAGAGTTCTTTTGTCAGGAAGCTATAGCATCCTCGATCTTCTCTTCTAAGCTTCCATTTCTTCACCCACACGCGTTTCCTTTTTTCTTTTTTCTTTTTTCTTTTTAACCAGCAAACACATAGCAGCTGCTGAGCTAGCTAGCAAAGAAGAAATTATTGTATCTGCGTTATCTTCCATACTATTAGTTTTAAATTGTCAAACCGCACACAAAACAAATATATACTTTTTGAATATACTATTACACTGACTGTTGTACTACTACTGTTGATATCAGTTTTTGAACTGGCTTTTATATGTGCATGCTGGTGGGTGTAAAGCAAGCATTAGATCATGATTACTTTTAGGTGCTACCAAAGATGTACATATATGTATATTCTAAATTACATTTATGTATATTCTAAATTATATTGTAATTAAGAATTGGTGATGCCAAGTATCAGGTTTGTCCTTTTTCCATGCTGATGCTTTATGACCTCCTGGTGGCGACAGGATAGCTTAACCACGATTCCGTACGCTGAAAGTTTTTACTCGAAATACTTTATAATATTAGCCGTGTTTTATTATCTACGGATCTATACCAACACTTAATACAACAACAACTTGATAGAGCGGGAATCCAAGTTATTATTGTATTAGTTGCTGGAAAATGATACTGATACTGATATATATAATAAAACACTGTTATTATCAATATATTTATGTGTAGGTACCTAATATATAATTATAAAAAATGACACAAAACGATATAATGTACATGTTTTTTATTTTATTCTTTGTCTATATGACTTAAATAACTAGAAACAACTGAATGAAACCTTACATCTTTAGAGCTTTGTTAAAAGAAACTATAAAAAAAACTAAAATGTGAAACTAACACTTGTATTTTAAGAACTAAATATTTTCTTAGAGAGTAACATGTCACACTCATGTTTTTTATATTAATTCTGTTACTAAATATCCAAACTCGATGTATGATATGATGTAGGAGTATTCTTATACATGCCCTGGAAAAAAAGTAAAAGTTTTTATCAAATATTTAATTTTGTTGGTCTTTTGTAATGAACTTTTTCACCTACCGAGCAGATTTCTTCGATGAGTTTTGATTTCGTCGATGTGAACACAATCGTCATAAAATCTGTGCCGTCGAAAGGAGGACATCATACATAACTTCAGCTGAGAGCAATGCGTTTATCAATGCACACTGAAAAAGCTTCCATCGTTCGTTAAGGTTCAGTAATGTAACCAAATCTATGCGGGCGATATTCGGATCATTGCCGTTGACTAGTGCTTGACCATAGCAATTGAAATGGCTAAAAAATTGTTCGGAATGTTGGACATAATCGTTGGTGTTGTTTGTGTTATTCTCCTCTAAACGAAATTTAAAAAAAAAAGAAATATCTTGATTTAAATTTATTCAAGAAAAAAGGAAAAGGATGTACACAAACCTTGGGCTGGAATTTGTAATAAGTGGGATCATTTTACTAAAAAATACCATGCCTTATTGATTTTGTAACGATTGCAACAAAAATCAGAAACACCTGTCGAAATCCCATTGCTATCGAAACTAACTGCATTGAATATATTCAGTAGGTATTTCAGAAGTGTCTGATAAGCTGAAAAATGTAATATTAATTAATTATTGCTTCCTATTTCTTAATTCAAACTTAACTTGAATGCATTTAGAAGCACTTTCTTGACTGTACTACTAGAAGTAATTGATAATTTCGATCGAAAGAATACCAGTTTTTGAAAAAATTTTATCATCCTGACCATTGGTGAGCACAGCTGGAATAATAGCTTAGAATTCCTGCCAAAGAAACGCTACTTTATCTTGGCAAACGAGTCTGACTAGAAAAACAAACTGCACATGTTTTCGAGATATCAGGCACCAGCTCGGACTAACTGCACACCCAAATCGACTTCAAACATTTGTTTTGGTCTTATCATAGAAGTTCAAAAGCCGTTGAGCTAATAAAAAAAAGTTTTTGCAATTTTATATAGGTACATGAACTCAAGTTAAAACTTACCTGCTGCAATTTGTACGAGAACAATATTTGTGCAACTGATTATCATGTATTCCTCCTTATGGTAGGGTTAAGATAACTCGAAGTGCTAACGCAGACTGAGGACTGAGCATATCTGAAAACAAATTATTCTCAATTTTCAATACCGCCAAAATATCAACAATACTTGCAGTTTTGAACTCCCTTTTACCGACGAGTAAAAGGACCAGCGATTCCCACGCAGTTGCTAGTTCCTGGTTCGTTTGGTGTTTTCCTGTTTTTCCAATATTTATTTCG
Source organism: Epistrophe eligans (assembly GCA_951394125.1). Classification (NCBI taxonomy): domain Eukaryota; kingdom Metazoa; phylum Arthropoda; class Insecta; order Diptera; family Syrphidae; genus Epistrophe; species Epistrophe eligans. Next base: position 83,826,517 of record OX596028.1, on the reverse strand, counting down.
TCTTATTGAACTCCCATCTGATGAAATAAATAAAATATGTAAATAGAAAAACTTTCCAAACAAAATATTGGAGGTATGTATGTACTTACGGCAGTCAAAATAAATTTCTATTTGTAACAATCTATTTCCTTGTTATAAAAAAAGAAATAAATAACTTTATTAAACCTATCTACGAATATATTGTTTAAAGATAAAATCAGTTTCTATTTACAAATAAATTATTTTACCTGAATGTAAACAAAAAACAACAAAAGTAACTTCTATGGCAGCCAGTGGTATGTCGTCAAATACAATTTTCAATAAACGTCAAAATAACGAAAGACGTCTCAAGTGCAGAAGAAGCAACGAACCGTGTAATCACGAGGATACGTGCCTGTCAAAAGCACGAAAGACGAAACGAACGAAAAAACGAATCGTGTAATCAGATTCATTTTCATTCCTGCTTTCGTTACTTCATTCCCCCTACATTTCTACGCCCCTCACCCAAGCTGTCAAAAGCACGAAAGACGAAACGAACGAAAAAAAGAATCGTGTAATAAGCGTCAAGAATAGAATTGTGTTCATTTTTATTTTTTACTATAATGTAACTTAATATTTCAGATCAAAATTCAAACTTCAAAGTGACAGCTGATATAACTAAATATGTAGATTATTTCACATTTTAAACTACGTCTGCTATAATTGGGCGCATTCACTAATGTAGTGACTACGTAGTCGAAATTCAACTAGCTTTGTGAATGCAAAATTACACTACAAATTAGTCAATTCTAAACTGTCATATTAATGACAGATGTAAACACACACGAAATAAAAAACAGTTGTGTTTTGAGAATTTAAATAATATTTTCTTTTTAAATTAAATAATATCAAATATAAGATATAATATGAGTGATTTGGAAGAAGATAAAATCATAATTATGCAAAATAATTTAATTGTGGTCAAGTTTCATTTTGAATAGTTTGAATTTTTTGTATTTTAACCGAATAGTTGATTGTGAAACGTCAAAATCATTCTCCACTAACTTTGAAGCCGAAATTTTTACACTACGTCGGAGGGGAAATTTCAACTCATTTTGTAGTTGTATGTAGCCAATCAGAATGACTGGACTACGTAGTGACTACATTAGTGAATGCGCCCATTGATTCATTATTATTTAATAATGTTTTTAAATTAAGTTAATTTAATACTTAGTTTTACTAAGATTTTTTTTTTTAATTTTACGCTATTAAGTGCTTATTTGGTATATAATTTTCCATACTCTTAACCAGATGGTTTTTGAGAAATTCGAAAATTACGAAAACTACTTTTTTCTTATTGACTTTCAAACCGTCATTTTTGATGTAAAAAAAAAACAGTGAATTTTGACTTTTTTTATCTAAATTATAAAATTAGACTTAAAAAATGTAGGTTGGGTAAAATTTTATATATATTTATTAATATGGTTGGTAGATAAAAATAAATTAATTTGCACAACCACGTCTTACCCATCATCCCCATAGAAATCACAGAAAATCGGCACATTTTTCAGTCTTTTTCCTACAACTTCATTCTGGAATATTTTTACACAAAACAAAGCTATTTGTCAACTTGTAGAAATTAAATGTTGCCAAAAATTTATAATCCTAATGGTACTTGTATACAATAACCACGTTATGAAACTTCAAGAAAAAACAAAATTCGGTTTTTAAAAACTTCTTACTTTCTTCGCAGTTTACAGGGCTCCTTTACATGAAGTTCTAAAGCTAGAGTGGTTCTGAATCAATTTTGTAGAAAATTTGATGACCTACAAATTACGGGTAGTTACCATTTTTTATTTTGTGACAGCTAGAAACCCTGGTAGCTAGTAGCTTTAAGTATTTTACTGTACATTTATGTATAGTTTTAATAAATAATAATAATAATAATAATAATATTTTGTGACAAATAAAGTCAGGTGATGATTAAGAAATTGTTTTTTTTTTTCAATTAATTCATTTAAAACGATTTCTTCTCTGTCCATATGTTCGGTCCAAATTGTTAAAGTTCATAACATTTGATCACTACTGTGTGTAGAATTATTTAGTTTATATACTTCCATTCTAAATTCACGTCAATCATATATCAATGCAATTGTACCGTTGGTATTAATTGTTATATTCTAATATTTAAAACTTACTCTCTACCAGTTCTTATTAGAATAAAGTACAGCTTATAACGTTGTCAAATACTGTTTTTTATTTCGTAAAACCTAACCCAAATTTTGCAAACGGTTTTAAACTTATTCCCTGAAAAGCTATTATAGACGTGTTTCTTAAGCATGCCACATAACATATAATTATTTGTTCTGCTCAGAAAACGAGCAAAACATTTTAATATTTAAATTGAATTTAAGGGTCACTTGGGCGTATACTTGTTTTTTTTGTTCTTACTTTATTCTATATTTCCCAAATAAAATTTTTCTTCTCAGAAGGTGCTCGAAGAAGAGCTTAACTAAACTTAATTAAGGAGTTATCTTGAAGAAAACTATTAGATTGTTATAACACTGTTAAAAGCGTTAAATGGCTTAGTTATGGGAGCCTCTCACATCTGCTCAATCTTGCTATGAGAATGCGTCTCTTCCATGTGCTCAAAAGAAAGTATTTGCAAACTTTAAAAAGATGTATATGTATATATATATATATTTATCATTACAAAACTACTTTTTAGTTTTCGTTGTGTATGTCTTATGTGAGAGTATTAATTTGTTAAGTCAATCAATTATTATTATGCATTATAACTGCGATATATTATATATTTTTTTTTTAATTTATCACTTTATTATTTTATTTATAATTTTCAAATAATAACTATTATTAGCAAGTTTCAATACAAGATTTTTGGAATTTGAACTCCAGATATAGAAATTATTAAGTTTAAATTTTAAAAGGGTTTTCATAGATGTATAAAATGACTCAATTTAAATTAAGTTTCATAAAAAGATACAATTTCATAATTAGATAGAGAGAAAGATAGATAAACTCTTTATTTTTTTTTTTTTATAAAAAGTTTTAAATTAAATTAACTTAAGAATAAGGATGTGGCAATTCTGCCGTCTGCCTGAAAATTGTTAAGTATAGCAAAAGGTCTTATGGGAGTTCTTTTTCAGATTTTGAGAGCTAAGCTCTGGAGAGTTTGTTAGTTGGGTGTCTAGTTTTTATATTTATAAGAGTTCCTCTAAAATGTTGCATTAAAATTAATACAATTTATTTCCAATTAAGATCTCTCTATCGAAGCTCCACTGATGGTGGTAATGAAATGGTAATGGTAATGAGATATTGATATATTTTTGTCCTTTTCAAAAATACATACAAAATTTAAAATATCAAAGAACTATTCTTGGATTAGTGGGTTTCGGCAATATAACTTCAGTTTGAACTAAACGCCACCAATTGGATGTCATGACTTCATGAGATAATAAAATAATATTTAGCGGAATAGAATTTTTAGCTTTTATTCCAAAAATGTTTAATTAAAAAAAAAAAAAAAAAACTTCTTGTGAGGAAAAAGTTTTAAGAACAAATACACAAATTTAAGATATAAGGTTACATAAGACGGGTTTTTTGCAAGCCTTGGGGGAATTGGACATAAAAAATTATGTCGATGCTAAACAAAATCACCAATGCAACAATAACTAATTCCCTGCAGGCTAATCTAAAAGCAGAGAATTCTCCGGGCTTAACTTAAGCGCACAGAAAAATTGTGTTATAGTGGCTTGAATTATGTACTTGTTATCAATATGAAAACGCCGTTTTTTTTTTTCTATGAAGGTGTCGCTGATCCCCGTGGTCGTTTTTTTCGTCCAATTCCCCCAGGCTGGCAAAAAAAAAAACACACCTATAGTTAATTAATCCCTTATCTTTGGGCCTAGAACCAAACTCTCCCTGCCGATGGGTCAGTCCACCAGCATTTTCCAAGCGGAAGTCAACGCCATTGGTAAATGTATAGAACAAAATCTCGAAAGGAAATACCGAAATCTAAACATTGCCATCATGTCAGACAGCCAAGCCGCACTCAAAGCGCCAAACTCATACACTATCAGTTCTAAACTGGTATGGGAGTGTGTTGGCAAATTAAACGAACTGGGCAAGAATAACAATGTATCACTTCACTGGGTACCAGGCCACGTTGGTGTCCAGGGCAATGAAGTGGCAGACTCCCTTGCAAAAATAGGAGCAACAACACCCTTAACGGGTCCAGAGCCCTATTGTGGAATAGGAGAAAACGTGATTAAAAATAAAATCAAAACAATAGAGGAGACCAAAAGACATACAATTTGGAATGAACTCCCCAAGCTGAGACAGGCAAAACTGTTACTTGGAAACTATAACCAAGAACGTTTTACATCCTGTATCAGTTTAAGTAGGAACAACTTAAGAATAATAACAGGTCATCTCACTGGCCATTGGAAACTGAAAAGACACCTAAGCATCCTTGGCTTGGTAAGCAAAGCCATTTGCAAATTCTGCAATACTCATGAGGAGACACCAGACTACATCTTAGTTAGTTGTGAAGTACTTGTGCACCAAAGACATAGATATCTGGGCCGTTACCAGATAGAACAGAGCGAATTACCCTCTCTTAAAATACTCCAAATACTGAAGTTCTTCAAAGTGATTAATTTGGAGGAAGAGCTGTAAATGAGCACTCTCATCTAGCTCTAACAAGGGGGGCAAAATAGATCTCAAGGTCGCAGTGCAACTAATACCCCAAGTATTCATTCATTCATTCATTCATTTATAATTAATCCCTATAATTGGATTTGCAAGTAAATGGCCTTTCTCTGGCTCAAAGGCTGGATATGTCCATATTACCATTACATTACAGCAAATACATTCAAGCCAGTCGTGCATTTTATTTCCCTCTAATTTACCACAAAAAGAGTATCATTTTCATTTCCGTTTATTTGGTGAACTATACTTTTGTTTATAAGGAAATTATTACAACACTGAATCTGAATGTCCATCTTCATTTCCCCTCCGAAATAACATCATCGATACGACCTTATTTTCTTTTATGTAACGGATTTTTTATTAATTTTAAATGCTCTGAGCCGACTTCATTCATATACATATTTATAATACATACCTACATACTTTGTCCTGGTATTATTATTCTTTGTAATTCAAGTGAATATTATATAACAGATCAGGTATTTCTTTGTTGTTAATGTCTTAGAGCGTTGTTATCATCCTTCTTTACGTTCATTGATACCTTAAATTATTAAACACTCTCAAGGACGATAATGAAAACGTCCATCGTTGCTTATAATTTATTTCATACGTACAAAATTAGTTCTTGTTTGAGTGGCGTGCCATGGTATGAGCAACACTATTGCAAATAGAATGCATGCATTAAGAGAAGCTCGGAATGATAAAGAGGTAACCAAAAATGAGCAGAGTTAATGAAACATTGAAAAAATGTTATGAATCTCAAGACATAAGCAAGTGAAAAACCCATTAAGAATCAGTTTAATCTCATATTCCCCAAGTTGTTTCTATCATCATCATCATCATCTTATAAGATCCACTTAGCCTTCAATTTATAGAAGTTATATAATACATGATTGTATTTATGACAATCACTAGATAAATCTAACAGAAGTCGAGGCTTCAAATGCGCACAATTGAAATAGTAACCGGATGCACAAACCACAAACATTAAAACCGAACCTCTTGTAAATATATATAGAGATACTCAAGTTTGCGCGTCGTCGTCCGTTGTCATCGTTTCGTTGTAGGTTATTTAAGTATATAATATCTCCTGTAATAACTCAGATTACTATAGCAATGCAGCCAGCGCCTAGTAACCACTGACTCAATAAAGGTATATTTATGCAAAGAATTTTATTTTTCCCATGCTTGATTGAGTTTATTATAAGGTGCCACCAGTGGTGTTTGTAATCTATAAGATCACGTTTATAGCAGCTTGATGCAATTAAATTATTATGTGAATCACAGTTTTAATATGATTTTGAAGCACTCTTGTTCTTTGGAATGGTATATAATAGGTTCCGACAAGTAACGTCAATGTGGTGAAAGTAAAGTCTAGCATCAGTATATAGAAATAGAATAAATCAATATGATTGATAATTAATTAATATTGATGTTTGGATAACACTCTCTCTTACGACGAATTTATATTGGACACGAACTTACTAGCATTCACATAGCATGAACAATAATTTAATTCTCACTTCCTGATTATTATAACGTTCTGGACTAAGGGTAAGGGTTAACAACCCTCCTCCAAAATGCTGTCGATAGCGGTTGTTTTGAATCACTTCGTGTAAAAGCTGATATTATATGGATACAAATTATCCTTAATTGTTGCCTTAACAAAAAGAGTGCAATGAATGTCATGCTAGTATCAACAGTTAAATAGAGTGATTCGCATAAGATGTGGTTTTTGAAAATATCATTTTCGAACTAAATCTTTATAAAAAATTTACAGCTTTCACTTATAGAGTAACTAAAGGGACATTGAAAATGACTTGTATTACGTCGATAAAACAAAAACAGTCAAGTTCCAATTTATATATTTAATGTCACTTCCCAGTTGGCGGTTAAATTAATGTTATTAATTTTTTTAATAAGATGAATCTTAGTCTAAATTGTAGCCCAACTCGCAATTATACAATCATACTCATTTTCATCCGCACCGGTATAGCACTTATACACGAAATTAAAAATACATATAGGTACCATCTATCTTAACGTATATCTAGTTATTTGATATTTTTGCATAGTTAAGCTTTGCAGAAAGGTAACTGAATTATTACAGATCGATTTAAGTATACATCATATACGGTTCAACTTAGTTCTCGACTAGTTGGTTGTTGTTGAATCAACCCGTGAGTTGGCTTGTTATTTTATCAATTTGACGGTTGATGAAAAAATCAAAAGATTTTGAATTTTTTTCAAATTGATTTACAAGTATTTCAAATCATTGAATATTGTATATTGTATAAAGCCAAGGCATTTGATTTACTATCCAGGTAAACCTTTTTTAACACGAGACCAAATTTACAAAAAATTTGATTTGAAGCTCAACCTCACTGCAAACCTAATTTGGCTAATTGCTTTATTCTATGATATTTTATTCTAAAATATTTTGAACTTATCTTTTAATCAATTTAACAATATCGAGTCGCGTAATTTTTTTTAGACAAAAATAATGTTTTTGACACCTGAAGGTGTATTCTTTTAACTGAGTTTATGAAATGTGTGGCCGAGCGGTGAGCATCAATTTATTTGACAACTAAATTGAATAGTTTATGGACTACTTTAAGATGAAGCCTAAAATTGTATGCATTTGAGGACGTTAACCATGAAGATCTGACTATTAGGGCTTAAGTTATAAGTTTATTAAAGAGGTTCAAGTAGGTACCTATACATATTCTAGGTTAAACAATCAAACTGATTCAGAAGAAGGTAAGTCAAGTTTTGTCAAAACCATTTTCTAGTCTGACATTTTACCTTCATTTTCAGAACGTAAATTCAAAGATCCGATAATTAGAACAGAATATATCGGCTTACAAAATCGACCCTTTTCGATTTTAATATTTTAGTTGTTTAGCTAAGTTAATTCTACCTCTTGCCTGATTTACCTAAACATACCTTAACCTTGAGCATCTGGCCCTTAGAACTTAAGTTATGTATATCTAAGTTTATTAAAGAGATTCGAGTAGGTACCTACTATGCATATTCTAGGTTCAACAATCGATTGATTTAAAAGAAAGTCAACTTTTGTCACATAATTTCTGTAGACTGATATTTTACCTTAATTTTAAGATTTTATCCTCAAACACCCGATTATTAGAACAGAAGTTATAATCCAAACAAACCATCCAAATCCAACCTTTACGATTTTATTATTTGTAAAATACCTACTAAAAATGTTCATGCACTTGTACAGTACATACCTACATAATGTATGTCATTTTTTTTTATGCCCAATGCAATATGCAAAGCCAATTTTGTTTGCCACATGTTTTTTTTTTTTTATTGCACACACTCCACCGTCTTTTCCCATTTATCAATATGTTCTTTAATTGTTGGCTGCCTTTGCAAAAATTTATGCAGATTTGTAGCCTGTCATTTAAACTTTAATTATCTGGTTTAATATTGAACATCCAATAATTATAACTAAAGTTATAGGCTTCTAAGTGGGTTAAATCGAGCATTTTTCGAGTTTTATACACTCCTCCACTGAATCTCGTCCGTTGGCAATGATCAACATGCAGGTACGCTGGCTGAAATTCATCACTTGTGTTTTTTTTCTTCATTTTATTCATTTTGGTAGTTTCTTTGGTAACACCAACCAAAAATTCAATCGTTCTCCCCCTATACGCTAGAGTTCATTCTCTATCTTTGTTCATTTTTGTAACACCATACTTTTATCAAAACGACCCTATAAACATTAAACATATATACAGGGTGATTCGCATACGGTATAGGTTGGGTTGGGACAAGATAAAAACCATACATGAGGGGGGTCTATTCCTAACCATTTAGCCGGGAGGGTCAATTTTCTAAAAAAACAAACGACAATGGTAACACTAATAATGCCATGCTATACCTTTTGCTTTTTGTAAGGCCAGAAATGGCTCCCGGAAATTACGCCTGAATTTTTTTTTTCTGAATTTTTTTCTGGCTTAAGTCAGATTTTTGTTTAGAAAATAAGCCAGAAATTTTGAAATTGTGTCACAAAAAGAGCCAGCAAGTGAAATGGAAATAAAGCCAGAGAAAAAAACCAAATTCTAAATTCCAATTTTTTCCGGCCTTTTTTCCATATTAATAAATGGAAAAAAAGCTAGAAAAAAAAATTGGAAAAAAGAAATTAGAAAGCCTGCAAAGTCTCCCAAAAAATTTGTATTTAAATGCGTCTGGCGTTTTTCCAAAAAAATTCTGGCGTAATTTCCGGGAGCCACCAGAAACCTCTTCTTTTGTTTTCCTTTTAAGTAAAGTAGTTTTAGTGAATAGTTTTTTAAGTATTAATTTCCAAAATCAAAATAATGAAGAAGAAAAAATGGCAGGTATTTTAGCAGAATGGTACGCAGCTTCAGTTAAAAAATCTAATTATCTTTTTTACTGCACATCACTTATTCGTCAATATTTAGCGCATTATTTCTCTTCTGTATAGTTCTAGAATTTTTTTTAAATATTTGCTTTGTGAAAAAATGGAGTAATATTTTGGAACAAACATTTTTATTAAATTAACTTAAAAAAATGAAAATAAAATCTTTTAAATGTTTGAATATCATTTATTTTCAGAGAAAATCTGTTTTCAACACAACATTCTTATGTCAAAAATATGTACTGTTTTAGTTGATGTTTGGATATAAAATTTGGAGCTTAAATTAAGCGTGTTCTGCGTATTGAGCTTTACAATGGAAAAGTCCAAAAAATCTAAAATCCTAAGCAACAGAAAAAAATGGCGTATGGCAATAACGTCCAAATCGATTTGGAAATACATATCGCCCAATTTTTTTTTATCGCCAAAAAAAAAAAAAAAAAAAAATGGAAATATCGCCCAAATTTATAGTTTTTATTTAAATTTATCATTTATATTTTCAATGTAAATTATTTTTGTACAATTTGGGCGTTATTTCCTCAATTTTGGGCGATATTTCCAAACATTTTTCTTAATTTGGACGTTTTTTCCTAAATTTTGAGCGATATTTCCAAATTGAAATTTCAATGAAACTTGTTGACAAACATCGCCAAAAAAATGTTGACAGTTCAAATTGTGGTAAAATTTTGTGATAAATTATACTGAGTAGACAAAATCGAAAAGAGTTCATTAAGTTTAAGTGCGCCAAGCTGTGAACATCAATAAAAAAAAAATGGGTGAAATGTTCCTCGAGGCTGGGTGTATGCAAAGTCTCTTTTGCATTTAAAGAAACTTTGCATAAACCCAGCCTTGCACCTACCCCAAATCCTATAATGTGCCAAAGCAGGTTGCAGGGGGGCAGCATGACCCCCCATTCATATACCTCACTGTTTATACGCCGTTTTTATTGAAAGTGAATAACATTTATTTTATTATCTATTATTTTTGTTATTGATTATTGAATTATTTATTTATTTATTTTTTGAATTTTAAAATTTAAATTGATAAACAAGCATCGTTATTTTCGCAACGGAAATGCATCCACAGAGTGTGACTGTTTAGTGCGGATTGTGGAGTGGTGGAATCATTGGACCAATTTTCTTCGAAAACGTTTCGGTCAACGTTGGGCGTTACAGAACCATTTTAACCGACTTTTTTTTATACTGAAATTGAAGACATGGATTTGAACGACCTTTGGTTCATGCAGAATGGCACACCTTTGGACTCTTTTTTTATAGTGAACCGTGAAGGACCGATGTTATGCCAACAATACGAAAAAGATTTAAGCAATTAAGGCCAATATCATTTAAGCAATCCGCAAGCTCTTTAAGCGATTGTGTTTTTCCTTGGACCCAGAGTGATGAAAATCTGGGAGTTGATGAAGCAGTTGCCTTCCCTGATACCTCTGATTTATTCGAAGCTGGTGAAGGCCAATGGGATTACTTATGAATCAGATTTAAATTGCATCCTGATCACAAGATCATATCAATCCAATCCAAAGCGGATTTTTGCCTATTGTCAAGTGCTACAAATCAAAAGTAGACTATTTCGCTAAGCGACTTTATGATTCAATGCATGATACTTGGAACCAAAATCTTCACAAGGATTTGGTCGAGTTTTGAATACTCTCGGTTTTCTAAAAAGTTGAAAATCTTCAAAAATTGCAAAATTTTACTCCTCAGGAAACATTTTTTTTTTAAATTATTTTTTAATTATAAAATGACAAACGTCAACCGGATAAAGAATACTTTAAAAAGTTAGAGAAGCGTTTTGCTGGGTTTAAAGTTAGAAAATTTCTTTAACTTTAAAGTATACTTATGTCGTTTAAAATTTATAAAGAGCCGACTCTTATTCTAAAGTTATTATTAAGTGCAGACTCCCATTTTAAATTAGATTTAGAGCCACGTTAAAATGTTTAATGTTTTTTTTTGCCAATGTATTTAAAATAAATAAATAAATTCTCGACTGAAAAGATAAAGTATCTTAAGTCGACTTAAGATGATTTGCTTTTTTTATTGATTCCTATTACCAACACAGAGGCACACATTTCTGCCTTATCCGAATTCTTCTATCTCACTCCGTTTCCTTTTTATAAAGGAAAAAAATCATCTTATGTTGGAAAATAGCATAGTGACACAAGGTAAAATATCTTAAGTCCACATAAGATGTTGTGTTGAAGCGAATTACAAAATTTTAAGTATACTTAAGATTATTTGATCTTAAGAGTTTTTAATAATTGTGAAAAGGTAAAACATCTTAAGTGGACTTAAGATACCAAACTTAATGAATCAAAGTATCTTATCTCAACTTAAGACTTTTGAAATCAATAATTTAAAATAAATTTAAAAAAGGCAAACTATCTTAAGTCATAATTTGCCCTATAACTCAATAAAATATTTACAATATCTTTTTACAATAAATTAAAAAAAAAAGTTCATAAAATTTGACCTCTAAAAAGTTTTTTCTAAGAAGTCTATGTTTTAAAGGTGGCCGTCAATGGCCGTGTTATCTCACGTGGTGGCGATGTCAATTGGCCGCCAAGATCATGTGATTTGACACCGTTGGACTTCTTTCTTTGGGGTTATTTGAAAGAAAAGGTATACGTCGATAAGCCAGCAACAATTCAAGAGCTAAAGGATGAGATAATTCGGCACATTAACGGCATAGAACCTCAATTATGCCTCAGCGTCATCGAAAATTTGGACCATCGGATGAAGGTGTGTCGCCGAGGCCGCGGCGGCCATTTGGCCGATATTTTGTTACATATATAATTGAACCATACCAATATTATCATAATACAAAGAAATGATAATAATTTCCTAAATAATTTGTGTTTTATTCAAAATCAATATCGGCCCTTAAAATTTAACCACCCTTTATTTTAGGATAATATGATTTTATTCCTCAAGTTCAAAATACGCAAAATAAATAAAAAAAAAAAATTACTAAATTAAGCACTAATTTCTATACTTAAATGTGTATTATAAATGCTTCATTTCCTTATTGTCAGCGTTGACTTTAACAAACATAATAATATAAACACTTTGAAGAATCAACACACAAAAACATAAATGTTATTAATAGGTTATAAAGTCATATTAAAATGCGTTCACTCAACTCTACAATAACAATTTTAATATCTCATAACATAACATAACAAATAGTAACAAGTGTTCCACATGGTTCCACCACATTTAGTTAAACATAGATGCTGTGAATCGCAACCAAAATCTAAGTCAACAACCTTCCAAAGGTCATATGCACATTCATTTCATTTCGTCGTCTATTGCCCCCAACCGTGGCGTGGGTGAGAATATTCAAGTGCCGCATGTTTTAACAGCACTTAGGCCAATGTCTAGGTCATATTGGATATAAATCATGCACAAGAAAGTTCCCGAAAAAAAAAAAAAATCGATCAAAATTGTTTTAGCGGAAATATTTATATACATACATATATATTAAATTAAACTTCCGATTGAAGTAGGCGAGTTTTTTCAGAGGTATAGACATACATATACCTAATCTTTTAAAGGTTCGATGATCGAGGAGGAGGCTTAAGTGATTAGGTTAATAGCGTTAAGGCTATTTAACCGAGTGTGGGATATAGGTATATAGGTAAATAGTTATTGTATACCTAAATTAATTTGGATTTGATAAAACGCGATTCTTTAACAAGAAATCAATCGCAAGAGTATATGTTTGTATATTTCGTGTTTGAATTAACCCATGATGTTGAACAAAAGTCGTTAACCTAATTAGTCATAAAACTATGCCGATGGCGACGGCCGGTCTTTTACGTATAAACTTAAGGTTTACGAGATTTTAAATAAGATCTAATCAAGTATTGATTGAATTTTAAACAATAGACATAAGGTAATTCCATTTGTAAAGGTGTGATGTTAATTGAACAATGAACACTCCATGCTTTATTTAACAATCTTATATTATATGTGTGTGCTGGCTGGTAATGGTGGCGTTTCCTTTTCCTCGTCCTTTGACATTTCCTTTATATGCAGCTTTGTGTGTTGAATTTCCGATTAAATTTCATTCGTTTGAAGAATTTGTGTACTTTGCAAAGCAAAGTCACGTCGCAAAAGTGTAAATATACACAAGAATACTAGCCAAACTATATACCTTCTACTCCAAGCAAGCTTTATGTACCTATACCTAACCTAACATATACAGGAATGTGTAGATACCGAGCTAGTTTTTCTTTTTCTTTTGGATTGCATATTCTGCAATCAGTGCTGTGCAGCACATGTTTTTCGATGGTGGAATGTGTTCAAACGAGAATGTTTCCCCGGGCTTGAATGGAATTCCTTTTTTTTAACACTGTTATAAAAATTTAAGGGTAAAAACGTGTTTAACTTGTTCTTTTTTATTCAATTGTGGTTAAAACTATAAAATGCTCAACAGAGCTAGTTGACAAATGAGCAAGAGTGAGAAAAAACTAATTTAGAAACTGTACTTCTAGGAAAAGTAGGTTTTATCTTGGTATTTGTGTTGAGCTTTAATTTTAAGTAAGTTTAAATACTTTGTACTTTGTCTTGAAGTTAAGAATGCCAATTGAAGAAATTGTGGGATTTTTTTTTTTTTTGTATTAAAGTGATGCAGTTTTTTAATCATAATTGCACCAAAAAAGACTAAAAATATCAAATAATGAAAATAATAATACTTAAGTTGATACAACCTTCCTTAAAATCAGAGAAGCATATGATAGCATTTATTGTCAGGAGCTTAGGTAAAGCGACGGCCGAATTTGAGATTTTGGGAAAACATATACAGTTGTCTTCCGTTACAGTGTGGTATCTACTATAGTAATTAGATCTTCCGAACTGTTCCATAAAAGCATAGGGTTTCGTCAAGGATATTTACTATCATGAGATTTCCTCAATCTTGTTCTAAAAGAGATAATTCGCAGGGTAGGTTTTAATAAGGAGGACGATATCTCCATCACATCCATGCTGACTTCGATAGTAGTAACTTTGAGGTAGTTAAGGAGTTCATCCACTTTAAAATTAACATTAACTCTTCAATTATTAACAGTAGTGTTCAACAATTCAAAACACTTCGATTTGACTGTCACAATTATCCACACCGAGCGAATGAACAACAATGCTCAAGTCGAGATTATCTTCTCCCAGGTTCGAGATGAAAAGGAAGATCAAAACTTTGTCATCGAAATGAGCTGGTTTTTGGTCATTGGCGCGACTTTGACGCTTAACTTTAAGACTGTGGCATGCTTTTTTCGATTCAGCTAAGCTCATTGGACGGGGTAGTTTTTGCCCTTAGTAAAACATCTTTGGATCAATCTCATTTAATAAAAGAATAAAATAGAAAAAGGGATTTCTAAATATTAGACGAATAATGGGACCGGACGATATAATGAAAGGAAAATGAAGAAACACAATTTCACTTACATTTTGTCACTGTTTTGGCGAAAGAACGGACGAATGTTGATATTTGTTTATTTTACTTCATTAAAAAATTGCGTTATTTAAATATAGAAATAAAAAAATAATTTTACGTTAATGAGACTAAAACTATAATTACTTCAAGCTTTATATGTATTTGATTTAATGTAACATAAATTTACTCCTTTACAGGGATTCACTTTGTTCTTCATTTTCTCTTGTTCTTTATTTTAATTTCTTTCTCTCTTTCTTTGTATTATTTATGTATCTTCAAGTTTTTTCTCAGATGTTTCTCATGTATACTTATATAAATATAATAACGGGTCATTCATTTTGTGGTTTCAAGTTTGTAGCGCTGGCATTTGACAACTGTCAAACTCAGCTAGTCATTTGAAGTGCTATAATATTAGTTGTATGTGTGCCATTTACGATAATGGATCGCTTAATAATCGAACAACACGTTAAAATTATTAAAACTTACTAAAAAAGTTGTGATTCAAACGTAGCCACTTTTTGCGCAGTACGCAAAAATTATGGTCGTCATAATCGACCGACTTCGCAAGCAATTGATAAAATTGTGAAGAAATTTGAAGAGAG
The DNA here is from genome assembly GCA_951394125.1 of Epistrophe eligans. NCBI lineage: Eukaryota > Metazoa > Arthropoda > Insecta > Diptera > Syrphidae > Epistrophe > Epistrophe eligans. The sequence continues at coordinate 83,811,376 of OX596028.1, read as the reverse complement.
TGGAAGCGTTACTGATGTCGTACTCGTTAGGCCTGTGCATCATCGTAATTCACGCTCAGTCGAAAATATTTCTGCTGCAAATGCAAGTGTTACTAATGATCCGAATTTATCGATTTCCCGTTGTTCGCAGCAATTAACCAATTTGTGTTGGCCGGCGATTGAAGATCATGACTTGGACAATATGTGATTCCAACAAGACGAGGCAACAAGCAACAAAACACGACCAATAATTAAGGTTTTATTGAGTGAGAAATTTCCTGGTCGCGTAATTTCACGTTTTGTGACGTCAATTGGCCACTAAGATCATGCGATTTGTAACCGTTAAATTTTTTTCTGTGGGGCTACACAAAAGACCGTATTTACGCGAATAACCATCAAACTCTAGATGCATTAATAACCAACATTACTCAAGTTATGGCCGAGATACCGCCCGAAATGTGCGAAAAAGTGGTTAAAAATTACCTCAAAAGAATCGCATGCTGCGAATCTTCCCAAGACGAGGAGGTCATTTGAATGTTATTGTTTTTCACACTTAATGGCAAAGTCAAAACTTTATAATGAAATAAAATTTTCATTTTGTGTTTTATTTAGCTTTACTTTCGTGGGTGTCTGGAGTGTAATGTCTATTTTTATTTGAAAAAAAAAAAAAAATAGAACGAATGAATTTAAAACATTTAATGGATTTTTCAACAGGGACGCTACAAAAGTAGAGCAACAAGGACAGCAAACGACGCCATATTTCTTGCCGCTCTTTTGACATTTCTCTTCAGTAAGGAGTCAGTGGCCTAAACGTTAAGAGCGCTACGTCCAATTTATGGTCGTCATAATCGTCCTAGCAGATCATCAATTGAGCGTCTAGTGGAAAAATTTTAATCCACATCAGGCACAGTACAAAATGTTTCCGTGCCAGTGAGACAAAGAAGTACCCGTAGTGTCGAGAATATTGTTGCACCTGAGGCTTTAGTTGCAGAAAGCCCAAATGTGTCTCTCACACGTCGTTCTCAAGCGTTGGACATCTCTGTGTGACGTCGTCGTTGTGGCGAATTTTGCGAAAAGATCTTGGCCTACATCCTTACAAGATTAAATTGACGCAAGAACTGAAGCCGCTTGACCACCAGAAGCGTCGTATGTTCGTGAATTGGGCTAAGCAACAACTTCAAAATGATTCGGATTTTCATCGAAAAATCATCTTCAGCGATGAGGCTCATTTCTGGCTGAATGTCTTCGTCAATAAACAAAATATGCGGTATTGGTCAGGCAGCAATCCACACGTACTCCATGAGTCATCATTGCATCCCGAATATCGAACGTGAAATTGCAGCAGTATCGGCCGATTTATGGTTGAAAACCGTCGAAAATTGGGTTCAGCGTCTGGACTTCTGCAAGCGTGCCCGTGGTGGCCATGCAAAAGAAATCGAGTTTTATACATAATGGCATTGAACGTACTTTCACAAAAATAAAGAATTTCATTCATATCCAAAACCATTCTTATTTTATTTAAAAAAACTTTTGTAGCGCTCTTATTGAAAAACTCGATACATATAATATTTCAAATTTATTTGTTTCAAAATTCTTAATTCCTTATCAATAAAAGTGAGTTAGCTATGATGTATGATGCTGAGCTGGCTATACACTTTCTTAACTTTCTTAAAAAAACACGACTTATTTTAATCGAAGTAATGAAATTAAAGTTTTAGAATTTTATTTGTCTAAATAAGTAAAAAAAAAGCAAAGAAATTATTTTATTAAAATACCCAAATATCTTTCATTAAAAAAATGCGAGTTCTATTGGAAAAGCTATCCTTTGTATGGCACGATTTTACTTGCATTTAAAATACAAGAGCGTCCGTAGGATTATATCAGCCGATAAAAACTTAAGTAGAATCATCTACTGAAGGTGGATTTTTTTTTAATTTCAAATTTTTCTGAAACCAGGTAGGTACTGCCGATGCTATTTTTTGGAATTTCTTACTGTACTATGTATAGATTATGTGTGGATTTTTTGTTGCATTGAAATAATCATAATCAATCGTAATGAATTTCAGTTATTTTTTAGCATTATATACATTGTTATTTTTTCTTTAAGAACTGTCCTTCAATTATTCTTTCTCATTATTATATTTATCAAACGAATTAAAAAACGTCTTCGCAGATTTAATTTATTCTTGTAAAATATCTTAATACCATATATTAAGATATTTTACAACATAATGGCCGTGTTTTGGTGATTAATAAAATTAATAAAATTTTTACATGCAAACAATAAAAAATTATTGTTTGTTTTTTATATAAAACAATAACAAAATGTTTATAATTTTTATTGTTATTGTTTGTGTGTAAAAATGCTTACTAAGTTGCTATACACTTTCACCAAAACACGGCCAATATCAAATTATATAGAAATCTATTTATATGGTATAGTCTAGTCAAAGTACTATGGAAAATACTTTTGGGTGCGCCTTTCAGATATGCAATGAATTCGGTGCAATGTTGGTATCAGATAATAATATAAAGTGTGGTTGATTTAGCAATAATGTAAAAGAAAATGTGAAATAAATATTATATATATATGTATTTACCTATGTATTAAAATTGCTACATTTCTTTAAAAATTTTCTGTGCAAATAAGTTCAAGCAACTTTACATTTTGTTGACTTTATAAATACATAATATAGATATATAAAATAAAAAATAAAATGCTTGACTGAGTTATAGGCAGTGATGACAGACTTTTCCAATTGATTTACCCACGACTTGGACCGAAAATGCCTTTTTAGCCCACGATATTGTCCACGAATGCCCACGATGTTGCCCACAAAAAAAAAATAGAAGAAAAAATAAAAAAATATTAAAAAAATTAAAATAACAAATTTCATTCAAATAAAAAAATAAATAAAATATTTCATGAAAAATAAGGAACTCATAATTTCATAAATTAAATTTGGCATCCTCTTGCCACCTCATCTGGAAACGTTTCTTGCTTCCCTTTTCTTCACACATTTTAATAAAAAAAAGATCATTGAATGCCAAAAAAACACTTTATAAATAAAAAATATTATATTTTATTAAATTACCAGCTTAGCAGATCTCATAAGACATAAGCATTTAAGAGTAATTAATTGAAATAACGACTAATAATTATTTGACATGTTGACATTGACGTTCGAAAAATAGAGAATGAAATCATTCAATGAACAGAAATACAAATGGATTGCTTCAAAATATGAACTTGAATGACTGCATTCAAGTATAAAACTATTATAAGTTTGAAAAATTAAAATGCCCTTTTTCAAACGGAAGGCATGAAAACGTCCTTTCGCCATTTTATCTTATTTTTTTAATCAAATGAATCCACGATCTGGGATCACTGGTTGTAGGAGCTTGCTCTTATGTGCGATCACACTGTGGTTTTAAATTCTGAATAGTTCACATCCATTCAACTGACTTTAAAAGAAGTATAAGTTAGCCTATATTTTATGCCGCCTGATGCCGAATACGTAGCTTAGTTTAAGGTAGTATTGCACATATGCATGGAACTTACACTTAAGGCTAAAAAATTTCTAATATTATTAGAAATTAAATTGATTAAACAACCTCTGAAGTTATTGATGTACGCCATCTGATTTTTCTTACACAAATCTAAATTTATGAGAAAAAACGCCATTTGTTATTACTTAATTAATGCAGAGTTCAAAAAATAATATTTAAAATAATTCATTTACCCTTTTTCGAAGTATCGAATTTCAAACCAATAATTTTGTTTTTTTTTTTTTTTTTTGTTAAATCAATTTTTTTAAAATATTGATATGCAATATTGATTAAACTTATAAGAAGCTCTTGTGTAAAACATTAAATTTTAGAAAAAATTGATAAAAATTAGTTGAACGGTTTTTGAGAAAATCGAAAATCAAAAAAATGGGGAAGTACCATTTATAATCATTTTTCGGAATGTGTTTTTTTTTATATAAAATGGTATTCTTATAATATAATTTATGTATATAGTCTTGCCATTCAGAAGTTTAAGAAACCTACAGTAAAAACAATTATTACAGAATTCTACAGATACTTTTCTTTTAATTTATAATTTTTTTCGCGAAACAATTCACAAAAAGCTTTAATATTTTTCCCGGCTCTTTTTTTCTTCATAAAAATTGAAAAGCTGTACGTGAAAAGTTAAAAGTTTGTTAACTCTTGCTCTTGCAACAATGGTGTACCGTCTGCACAACGTCTGCAGCACCGTCTGCATAACCGTCTGCAGTTGCATTACGTTGTGTTCGTAACAGTAAATATGAGTGTAATGAATATTTTGATAGCTATACTATACCAGCTCCGTCTCCATTGTGTTCAGGTAGTAAGGGGCGTTTAGTCATATATACGCACAAAATGTAAACTTAACTGCCAGGCAGTTAGGTGGAATGACAATGAGAGATTTGACTTCTTTTAATTTCTAAGTTAATAAAAAAGATTGAAACGGCGGAGTGAAAACGAGACGTCAGCGTTACTAGATCTCTTTGCAGTTGTTTTCTGTAAAAAAAACCAATTTTTAGCAGTGAAATAATACATAATGCATTTCTTGTCATCACGTGTGTCGCGTCAAAGTGACATTTAGAGTTAGTATGATACGAAAAAGTTAAAATATGCATTTGGTGATTTTGGTAAAATGATAAAAACAAAGCACAATGCTAACTCGTTTAAAATCTTGAAAATCCTTTGCATGAAATCGTCTAAAATTTTGCGCCATTAACTTTAAACTTATCTAATATAATGATAATAACAAAAACTATAATACTTTATAACCTAGTAAGTTACTTGTACGTACGATGATGTACCCACAACCTTTTATATTTTAAAATTACCATTCCTATACATGCAATATACGTTTTACTCTGTTGAGTCTTATCGATTTATTTAAAATTGAGAACAGCATCGCCACCGCGTGGCCAAGTGACATCGTTATTTCAAAGTATGATGTCAGATGACACGAACCCACATATTGGATTTAATCGTAACTATATAAAAACTTCTATCTTCGTATAATCTTCTGTGACAAACCACGCTGGCGACGACACACGCCACCACCATTAACAGTGGTAAAGCTTCCACGGCAATATGTATCCAACTATAGCTTAAGATTTATTATGTAGATATTGGTCAATCATCAATGTTATATCCAAAGTTACGAATCCAAGTATTAAGGAAGGTTAAGTCGGTATATAGGTATCAATCGCATCACGGGCTTTAAATCTAATAGATTGGCAGCAAGTTTACACTAACTTATCACTGTCAATAAATATTCTTAATAAAATAATCGTGTCATCCTGACATTTTAATGAATTGAAGCATAAAAGCAACAGAGCATAGAGCTTCAGAACGCGTTGCTGTTGAAGTTGTTAAACTTTTCTAATAAAAGATTTAATTAGAGTGTCTCTTAGAAAAGAACTCAAATCCTACACTTCCGATGTTTATTGTATTTTTTTTTTTTTTTTTTATTTTTGGAAACAAATAATTTGTTCACAGTTTGACATCTAGACATCGTTTTTTGTTTTTCATCGTTTTTTGTTTTTCTTCTTAAATCACGTGTAGATTGAAATCACCAACCGAACGCCACACTCCTGACCGATTTGATATGTAAATATTGAACACGAGATCAAGAAAATTTGCTCATAAAATTAGTTTATTACAAAAAAAAAAAATGGCAGACAGAGCGGCACCGCAGCAACAGAGAAGATAACAGTCATCCAAGTTGAACATGTGAAACAGACGTGCTTATGAACTTGTTTGTGTATTAAATATAATATATGTATATAGTCTTGCCATTCAGAAATTTAAGAAACCTGCAGTAATAAAATTACCATTTTAGTTTTCTAAGAAAAAAAAGTACAGATTTTTCAAACATTTTTTTCTTTGTATATAATTAACATTATATTTATAATATTGTTAAAAGTGCATGCTATTTTCTAAAAAAATTAATGAATTGTATAAATAACACTTCGGCTCCCCCCCCCCATGCAAATGAGACTCATTTTTGGCATCAATATATTTAATATACCATCAAAACAAAATGCGGTGTATACAAAGTGTGTAACTGGATATTGATATTTGGCGCACGATCACGACATATTATTCAAAAATTCTATATACATCTCTACAATAACTGTTAACTTAAATTTAATTAACAAATAATTTGTAGGGGAACCTGAGGATTCATGATATCTTGGGGAACAACGTAAATATGAGATAGATAATTCCCACTTTTATAACGTAAAATTAACGAAATATGGCAATATTGATTGCCATTTATACGTAACGCTACGTACATGCTATATTAGTTACCGTCAAAAAATTGTATTTTAAAATAGTCGAGAAGCTTGTATATTATTTGATTTAAAATAATTTTGTAGGTAAGTTTCCTGTTGTTTATTAATTTTATTTGTGTTTTAACTAAAATTAGTTGAAATTCAAAAAAACGTAATTAATTAAGAGTAAGAGCTATTAATAAGAGAATTTATCATTTTATAATAAATTAATTTTATTTTTTCCCATCATGTGTTAAGGGACACTTGCTTACGGGAATAAGTTAGATACCCCAGATAAAACAAAAAATATACACGACTAGATGGCACTAAGTTTCTCTCTTGTAGTTAACAACTTTAAGGTAGGCTAAATTTTAATGGTAAACAGTCGTATTTATTAGATTTTTGTCAACTTAGACACTGTCTAACTATTTTCAAATTGGTGAAAATATGCTTTATTTAAAAAAAATAAATATTACATTATTCACGGTTAAAATAATCTACTCTTGTGTCTAATTTAAGCAGCTATAAGATAACAATAAATAAAGTTTTTTAACACATTTCCCAAAGTTGGACAGATGTCTAAAGTTAGACAACGTTTATAAATAAGACCAATAATGTTAAAAAAGTCAAAAGTACTAAGAAATTGGATTTTTTGTTTTATTTGTTGATTTGTTTAAAATTAAATGATTTTCAAAAATTTCAATTGCATAAAGCATCTGATTTCGAATTTATAAAAAAAAATCGTTCAAGTCATTATACTTCAACAACTAGAAAATAAGGCATATTTTTCAAAACATATCGAAATTTTTTTCCCGTATAATAACAATTTTGTTGTCAAAAAACTTCAATCACAGTTTTCCTTTAAAAACGATATGGCGCGACCCTAGAACAACAAGGTACTAACTGACAATTTTGAAAAAAATCAGTTATATATCAATTCTGGCTAATATGGTAGCGCTCATTCGATTCCCGCTGACTATTTTGCTTTATATACTACCATTTCTAAGAAAGGCAGGGATACAGATTTCTATCTGACAATTTTTCATTTGAGATTTAGTCAAAAAGGTTCCAACATCCACATAGAACTTTGTATGTGAATATCTCTCAAAAATTGACGCAAATCCTGCCTCCTGGTAAGCAGACGATAAAAGTCTCAGTCTCATACCGGTAAACTCCCTCCAACGCATCCGAAATGGGACAGTATTTTTTGTACAGAAACTACCGAGAGTCTCGGCGCGGTGAAAAACAAATCATTCAATCAAAATATTATTTATCACCTCCTACACTTAACCAAGAAGGTTCATTGGGACAATAATTTTTTTTAAAAAGCCGTTTATTGGCCCAATAAACGTTTATTGATAAAAGCTAAAGTTTATTGATCCTGTTTATTAATAGTTTATTTATCTTTTAAAAAAATTGGTATCTTGGAGAAATTTACCTATTTGTTAATTGAAGGAACAATTTTGTTTAAGCTATGAAATAGTTTGTTGTGCCAATAAATAATTTCTTTGATTCAAACATACTTATTTATTGAGCTATGAAATAATTAATTAAATTAAAAATTTTTTTTTTTTGCATTCCAGCTTCCTTTTACTATGCTCACTTTTTCTAATATGTTCTAGTAAACCTTCTGAAAATATGAAAGTTGGACAAAAAATCAATTTAAAAGTTCAATAGTGACCTCATCTTCAAAATAAGTTTTGCCTCAGTACGACAGTTGCAACTGTAGAAATGCTACTTCAAGCAAGTAGACCGAGCGAATTGATTAAACCAATTGAGTAAGTTTGTAATTGTTTTGATAGGTTACAACTGCCGAGTAGATTAGTTCTTCCGACTTAGTACTAAAAATTACAACCGAGATGATGGGCAAAAACAAAACAAATAAATTTGCTGAAGCATGACTCGGCTGCTTCAGTAAATTTATTTGTTTATTGTTTACTATAAGCGATTTAATATGCTTCTTTTACCAACTTTATTTAAATTAGGCTAAAATAACCCAGTAAGTAGTTTAATAAAATTTATTAAACTTTAACCGTATCAGAGTGTTAAATTAAACAATTGTTTTTAATCGAGTTCACTAGGGTAATATTAACAGAGATAGTTTGCAGGTTGTATATTAGCAGTGTCGCTTATTTAATTTTACGTGAGTTCTTATTTGTTTTTAACCAACCATTTTTCTGCATGTAAGCTCATCAGTTAGATACTGTAGTACCCTTCTAAGATGAAAATTATGGTCGATCCCTATTGACCCTTATAATAATCACAGTATTAACAATGAACTTACCTACTGTGAATTTTATAAGTGTGGGTAATCATCAACTGAAAAGCATTTGGCTTACCCTTATAAACATTTTATTGGGATAATGTCAGTTATTGGGTCAATGCACATTTTATTACGATAGTAAAAAAAAAGTTAAAATCAATTAAAATGTTTACCGACTTTTAATCACTTGTTTATTACCCTAATAAACGCATTTATAAAAGTAAAACCGTGTTTTATTGGCGCAATGTATGAGTTTATTGTGTCAAAAAAAAAATTAAACATTAATACGAGCAGTCGGTTATTTATTTTTAAATAAACGGAGTTTAACTGGGCCAACAAGTTCTTAAATCTGGAAGTTCTTGCCTACAGAATACAGATGCGCCAAAAAACCCCGAAGATGCCAGGTAATAATCACTGTAGCAGAACACTTATCGATGCATTTACATTAAAATCGCGATTTATATCTTTGACTTTCAATTGAAATCAATAATGTTTTTTTTTTTAAAAAGGTGGGGGGGGAGCATTCCACATTCGTGTAGTGCGGCTAAAAAAAGAATCTCTGTACTTGACAGTACGTCCGAAATTGGGCTCAAGGGTAAACTGATGCGCATTCCTAGAAGTAGAAGTTTGAGGGGAGGAATGCAACTGGCTATTTCATTAGAGCACTGTTTATGGAAATAGCGGTAAAATAATGATAGACATGAAACATTGCGGCGGTGCTCTAGAGATACAAATGTTTCAGTTAGACTACGGTCGCCTATCATTTTTAGAGCTCTCTTCTGAATTCTGTCCAAGAGACTCAAGTGGGTTATTGGAGCACCTGCCCAAATATGGGAATTGTACTCGAGTTTCGGACGAATAAAGGCTTTATATATTACAGACAGATCAGAAGGGGTAAAAAACTTCTTGCATCGGCGGAGAAAACCTAAACACTTAGCAGCGTTTTTGGCGACGTCAAATATGTGATCACTCCACAAAAGATGGTCTGTGATGCACATACCTAGAACTGAAAGCTGTTCAGTCTCCTCGATGCAAGTGCCACCCATGGATAGTGGCATTGGGGGAGGGTTACGCTTTAAGGATAGTAGACAGCATTGAGTTTTCGAAGCATTAAATTCTACTCGGTTTTTGGTTCCCCATTGGACAATGCTGTCAAGATCAGAATTTAATGAGCTTATCATACGCTGCCGTTGAAAGTCCACATCCGAAGGACCAGGATGTGAATCTAAAAACGAATATGAAAAGCTGAGGGTACTATCGTCAGCGAAACAATTTAATGGATTAGAAATTGTAGACAAAAGATCATTTATAAATATAAGGAAGAGTGTCGGAGGCAAAACGGAGCCCTGGGGCATACCAGCGTTTATTTTGTGAATATCAGATTTGAAACCATCCAATACTACTTGTAGTGAACGGTCCGAAAGGTAATTTATAATCCAACGAAGAAGAGATTCATCGATACCAAATGCACGCATTTTCGATAAGATAGCTTGATGCCAAACTCTATCAAATGCCTTTGAAATATCAAGTGCAATAATCTTACTTTCTCCAAAACGATGTAAAGATTTGTTCCACTGTTCGGTGAGATAAACCATCAGCATGCTCTTAGGGGCCAGTTACAGCGATCAGAAAAACTCTTCAAAATTTAAAGCGTACTGAAATGCACCGGAATTTTTTTTCTTTACAATAATGTCAGTAGATTTATTATTAGAAATCGGACAATCAGGTAGCACGAACAAAAAATTCGCATTTTTTAGCAAGAACAAATTGTTCAATTAAAAATGTAATTTCACCAAAAAGATTCTTTGAGTTGTTTGTCATCGATAAATGTATAGCATTTGCATTTTAAATCGAATGAGAACATCCTAAATAATCCATTAGAAAATGTTTCATGTTTCACTTTCCATATCGCTATCAGAAATTGATATTTAACAACTCAATTGACAAATGTTTTGATCATTGAGAATGGGGTAGGCCATTGGGAATTGCAATAAAGTTAAATATTATTTCGTTTATCAGTATTATTTTTTTATAACTTTAGTTTTAAGGTACCAAATTTCAATATTTATTTATAATTAATATATAATTTACAATCGTAATATGGCTGTATAACTGGCTAATTACTTGATCGACTTGCTACTTTAAATTGAAAAGGGTATCACAGAGAATGTTCGTCAAATAGTTAAGATTTTATTGTCTATATTCAAATGTTTCCCCTGTCTATTAATTTCTTTTCGTAAATATTTTGCTTGCTGATTTTTAATCCGCACTTGGTTTAAAATCTTAAATAAAGCGAAATTATATTAATTTATGGCAACACTGTTTTTGCTTTATAAGATGATCCAGAACCACTTTATAGTTTTCATACAGGTTTTTTTTGTTTTAGCTTGTCTGAGGTTTACTTCTTTCTCATGGCAACATAATGTGCTGTCAGTAAACTTAAAAAAAAAAAAACATTTTTGTGGGCGTTGTTCCCATTTAAGCAAATAATATTCAAATTTCAAAGCAGTTCTATTTTTTTTTATTCGAGTATAACATAAAAAAGTATAGCTGGGTCTTGGTTACACGAAATGTCTCTTAAAGGTTGACTCGACTTGATAATTTATTAGGGGTTAGCTAGTTGAATAATTTATTTCTTTAATAATATATTTTATTAATAATTTTTAAATTCAATTTTTGTGGGGTACGTACATATACTTCGGACATATTCAAATCTTTTAATAGCGATAAACTAATATAATTGGCATTTATATAGCCTCTCGTACTAATAAAAATCTAAATAATAACAATCTAAGATGGTATAATTAAAATTTAAACTAATTAATATTAAAATCTAATTGTTATAGAAAATTATGCTGTGTGAAGTGGGATAAATAACGTATTAAAAAAGGGGTGCGTTTGACGGGCACAGAGTTCAAGAGACTCAAGCTTAAACTGCCTTTAAACGAAGCAATTATACTCCTTACGATTCTTAAGCCCGTAGTTGGAGGACGTATGTAGATGGCTGGGGTAAACAAAATTGCTGTGAGGTGCGATCATGATACGACCTTTTAAAAAAGTGGCTATTTGGACCCTTTTTTTTTTTTAATTACGACTTTTCTGACCCCATCTCTAGAAAAATACATGCAAAAGATAAGTTTTTTTTTTTTTTTTTGTTAAAAAAATCTTTCCAATCTTCTATTGAAATAACTATATGTTCGTGTAACTAAAAGCAATTAATTAAACCTATTCCAAATCCCAAAGTACCAGTCACACAGAATCTCAATCTGTAAAACGAAATCGAGTTGAAATGTGTTTGGTTCAACTCATTCGCATTGGTGTTCGCTCAGTTAAGTAAGTCTCAATCTTACTATTCTCCCTTGATAATCAAACTCGACCTTTCGATTCTACAGAAGCAGGGTTATAAGTCCAGGGGCCAAATGTCCATAACGGATTTTTGACTCGCTTAGGTGGGTTGAAGTCCACAAATCTATTGTGGATTTTTAACCCACCTTGGTGGGTCAGAGGTCAAAAGGACATCCGGTCCATAGATTGTGTATTTCTTAAACACTTTAGTGATTTCAAAAATATTTAGTTTGAAAAAAAAAAAACAATTATTCTGCCTTGTTTAAGCTTAAGATGCGTTTTAAGAGTTCAATAGGAAATAATATTTTTTTCATTTAAATTCCACACAAATGCTGTAGGTTAATGTGCCCGATACGTTTTCTTGAAAAATCAGTTCATCGGGCGGCCTGTTTCGCGTTTTTTTTTTTTTTTTTAATAAAAATCTAAAATTACTCCAAAATATATTTTATTTTTGCGAATTTCGTGTGATTTTACTATCTATTAAAAAAATTTTTCAGAATGCAACTTTTTTTTCTCGTGGCCCCTTTTTTTGCGACCTTTACAGCGGCAACACTGGCTTACGCTAAGGAAAAATTAGTGCGTTTAAGTTGAACTTAAGTGTTCAAATTTTGTTTCAGGAAATGTGCCTTAGACAATGTTTATTATTAAGTCAGAACAAGAAAGACTTGCTTGAGCGTTTTGCTTAAACTTCCTCAGTAATTGAATTTTTGTTTAGGTTTTTCCAAAATTTCCTTTTTCTCAGACGCTCCCTCTCAAAAAGTATATGTCGTCATGATAAAGTTTTTCTCATCTTATACTGCCTGAACACAATAGAATGCCGCAACTGGAACTGGAGCTGGAGATGCAACAGCTGTGAAAAAGTGTATTACGTGCTATTTTGTATGTACCCACAACACAGCTGTACAGCTCTTTGCATATTAAAAAAACAATGACGGTATTATTATCTACATATTTATGCCGATTATGGAGTCCGCAGTGATTCGCAGTATAGTGTTCTCTTTTCTTTTCACGACTAATGAGTAAAGAAAAAAGAGAGCCCTGTGCTGCGAATCACTTCGGATCTAGTATTGCGGAGCGGATTCCATAATCGACATAATCTAATTTTTTTATTTCCGATAATTTTCTTTTAATTAATAATATTTTTCGTGAAAAAATAACCACAAAAAAAGCTTCAATATTTTTGTCCGGCTATTCTTTCTTCATACAAATTGAAACGTCAAAAGTGCTGCACGTGAAAAGTTAAAAGATAGTGAACTCTTTTTTTTTTTGTTGTGTTCGTAACATTGAATTTGTATGTATATTGAATAATTTCACAGCTATTACAGCTGCAGCTCCGTATCCATTTTGTTCAGGCAGAAAGTCGTCCGGATTCGGCAATAATTTATACATGTTCTGTCCATTCCTGTAAACTAAGCACAATACGCACACAGGAGAGTTTGAAACTTGTAAGTCACTATAAAGGCCCTGGTTCTCCACCAGCTGTCTTGCCACCAAATTTATTTATTTATTTGTTTGACCATAAAATTATGCAAAGTGCCAAGTTCTGCACAACAGCTGTCTTAAATCAAATCATGAATAGACAAAATTTGTTTTCAAACAAAATATTTAGCCAAATCAATTAATCATGTATCTAAATATAGAAACACAAATTATATTTTAACAGTGAAGTGATTGTCGAAATAAGCCCCATCAAAGCTTCATAGATTATACAAGGTCTCTAAAGCATTATGAAAGTTCAAGTTGTATAAGTTATACCTACATACAATATTTTCTCCACAATAAACTGGTAATATGCTTGAGTTCACAAGTAGTAGATGGATTGGCACCAATTGGTTCTTTTCTATTGTCTTGTTTTACTTAAAAAAAAAAGAACAAGCTCAATAAGTTGTTTAATATTATGACACAACAACTAAATAATGCCTCTCATTTCATATATTATATGCCATATAATAATTTGCAAAAGCGCGGCATGATGTCTGGCTTTTCTTGCTGTCACAAGATTCTGACAGCACCCATAACAACTGACTTAAAACCGTGCAAAGATTTTGAGGACTGAGGGATCTCCCGCAAAATGAACGAATGCAATCAATTAGAGTCGATTTTAAGTGCGTTGTAGGTGGTATTATATCATTTCAATAGCCACTCTGATATTATTATTATTGTACATCATCGTCGTTTAAGATTTTGATGACTTCTTAGATTTTTTTTTTTTTTTGTTAAACAGCTTGATGTTGATGATTTAAAGGTGACTGTTCATCAGACGCCAGAATAAGGTTTCTTTGTTGACAAACAACATAGCTTTTATATATATGTATATGTACATACAAACAAAAATGTATTGTGTTACAATGAATTGTTTTGTATATATATATATATATAGTGTTTGCTAAGCACAATGCAAATTTCTGCTGTAAATTGACACTTCATTTATTTGAATTTGTTTATTGAGCAGCGGCGGATTTGTCATATTTATTCACCGTAGTTCTGAAACATTTAAAAGAAACCCCTTAATCCAGGAGATTATTCAAAGAGATAGTTTAAATATGTGTTTAAAAAAAGTTACATATATGACAATTTGTTTACTTTTCTATTTTATCAAGAATTTAAGTGTTTGAGATTGTACTGAAGCAGGGTTTTCAATGGAAAAAACCTCATGTAATTGATTTTATAAATCTACACTTACAGTCGTATTTATTAGATTTTTATCTACTTAGACACTGTCTAACTATTTTCATATTTGTGGAAATATGCTTTTTTAATAAAAATAAATATCACATTATTCAAGGTTAAGAAATCTTTTCTTGTGTCTTATAGTTAGGCACGTATAAGACAACAATAAACAAGGTTTTTGAACACATTTTCCAAAGTTGGTCAGTTGTCTAAAGTTAGACAACGTTTATAAATAAGACAATAAGTTTTTAAATAATTTATCTAGCGAGAACCTTAAACTTAAAAAAAAAAAAAAAACTTTTCGCCTTAAGCAGTCATTCTGTTGCCTCTAAAGTCACATACACTTCTGAAATTTGAAATAAAATAAAGGAATTCGTGCAACACACGTTTTTGATTTATTATATTTTCGCGAAAAAAGATGTGCGAAGTGCGATCAACTTTCAACAACTTTGCTTATTCTATTTTTATATTTAATTCTTTTGTATTGTAGATGGATCGACAGCAAGAGCCATACCATCTGGCATTTTAATTATTGTTTTTTTAATATTATTTTTATTTATTTTTTTTTTTCAATTTTCTATCTAATACCTACCTACAAATTGATTAATGTTTCATTGATATGCTGCAGGTACTTAGCGGATGAGTGTGTTTTATTTTTAGATCACAAATAAAAACAATCTATACGAATATGTAATCTTTTTGGAATCATATATAAATACAGTGTATTCTCTTCTAACGGAAAACCCCGGACAGATTCCAAAGAACGGAACTAAATTCATGTTTTTTCATAGTAATAGCTCTCGCATAAGCGGACAACATTTTAATATTTTTTAGATTTTAAAATTTTGTACTCGCGATTGTTTTAGATTTTATTTAATTTAATTAACGGACTTACCGCGTTTAATTAATTAATTCAAAGTAATTGAATGTTTTCATCCGACGACGTTTCGACATGGGTGGTCAGTGGTCAACAAGAAATAGTGCATTTATAGAATAACAACAATTACCATCTCAAATGCAATTGCCACAACAGTCAACGCACCGATACAATTTTCGGAAGAGAGAATAAAAACAAAAGAAGAAATAACAGCCACCCACAAGTCATCGGTTGACCCGTGACCACGACAAATGGAATTTTATTGAAATGTGCGTCGGGTGAAAATATAAAATTAATTTGAATTAATTAATTAAATGCGGTAAATCCGTTAATAAAATTAAATAAAACATTTTAATAACCGCAATAGAGTTCGGCTCTCTCATAAGCGGACAAAGTGTACGTGAAGTATTATTTTTTAAGTTTTTTATAAGCTCCATTCCCATATTTTGTTGATAATTATAAGCGAACTGTCATAAGCTACTAATATGTATATACCTACATTATTGAAACTGAAAAATTTTTTTTAGTAAATCGATCATGTTCATTTAGTAGCACACGCGGGCTCCTTTCTCCTCATCAGTTTCAGTCCTGCCAGGTTTGATCGGTAATTTTTTCTGCTGCACGTGGTATATTAAGGGACCTAACATTCCACGTATAGATCCGGAGTTCGTTATTTCTTATTTCGTTTGCTTGCTCTGTCATCATTATAAAACCGTTCGTATCCGAGGCATGGTTTATGCTTCGAAATAAATAACTTTACGTAAAGGGTTTTTTAACAGGGACGCTAAAAAAGTAGAGCAACAGGGACAGCAAACGACGCCATATTTCTTGCCGCTCTTTTGACATTTCTCTTCAGTAAGATTTGCCATTTCATGATGGAAAGATATACGAGCCAACAACGAGTCGAAATTATTAAAATTTACTACCGTAATTCGGAGTCAGTGGCCTCAACGTTAAGAGCGCTACGTCCAATTTATGGTCGTCATAATCGTCCTAGCAAATCAACAATTGAGCATCTAGTGGAAAAATTTGAATCCACAGGCACAGTACAAAATGTTCCCGTGCCAGTGAGACAAAGAAGTACCCGTAGTGTCGAGAATATTGCTGCCGCTGAGGCTTTAGTTACAGAAAGCCCAAATGTGTCTCTCACACGTCGTTCTCAAGCGTTGGGCATCTCTGTGACGTCGTTGTGGCGAATTTTGCGAAAAGATCTTGGCCTACATCCTTACAAAATTAAATTGACGCAAGAACTGAAGCCGCTTGACCACAAGAAGCGTCGTATGTTCGTGAATTGGGCTGAGCTACAACTTGAAAATGATTCGGATTTTCATCGAAAAATCATCTTTAGCGATGAGGCTCATTTCTGGATGAATGGCTTCGTCAATAAACAAAATATGCGGTATTGGTCATGCAGCAATCCACACGTACTCCATGAGTCATTATTGCTTCCCGAAAAAATTACGGTTTGGTGTGGTATGGGCCGGCGGCGTCATTGGGCCGTACTTCTTCCGTGAAGATCAAGACCGGCACGTTACTGTGAATGGGGATCGCTACCGTTCAATGATAACCGAATATTTTTGGCCCCAATTGGATGATATGGACTTGGAGGAAATGTGGTTCCAACAGGACGGCGCCACAAGCCACACAGCGAATGTCACAATCAATTTATTGGAAACCAAGTTTGGAGAACGTGTTATCTCACGAAATGGTCCACTCGCTTGGCCGCCTCGGTCGTGCGATTTGACGCCGTTAGACTATTTCCTGTGGGGTTACGTCAAGTTTATGGTCTATGCCAACAAGCCAGCGACAATTGATGAACTTCGTACGAATATCGAATGTGAAATTGCAGCAGTATCGGCCGATTTATGCTTGAGAACTGTCGAAAATTGGGTTCAGCGTCTGGACTTCTGCAAGCGTGCCCGTGGTGGCCATGCAAAAGAAATCGAGTTCCATACATAATGGCATCGAACGTACTTTCACAGGAATAAAGAATTTCATTGATATCCAAAACCGTTTTTGTTTTATTTAAAAAAAACTTTTGTAGCGCTCTTATTGAAAAACCCGATATATGGCTTGGAAGCAGTGTTGGGACTTCTACCACTTAAGTGGTTATTTCTACCACTTTTTGCTGTTCATGAAAACCTACCACCTAAAAATCTAATTCTACCACTTTTTGCAACTCACCCATCTTTTTACTTTACCATATACCATACGATCACAAACTACAACTAAAATGCTGCGAAGTCTCAACACTGCTTGGAAGTTACCCCAACTATGTCGTCAAAAAATCTCAACCTGCAGTATCCTTAATATGACTGTAAGCGTGGAGATAAACCGCTTCATTTATAGGCCTGAGCTCCGAATTTCCCTTATTAGCCCATATAAGGTGTTCAGTTCAGAATTCACTAGATAGATCAGTCTGACTGAAACTGTAGGCGCCACCATTGTTATTTAAAGAATAATCTGTATTTTATGATATTCCATCACATTTATGATGGTTTTACAGACAAGTTCGCTTTATTTGTTATGGCTAAATGCCAAATTTCTTTTTAATTAAAACTTAAAAATTTAAAATGATGTGAGTTGGATTATTTTTTTGTTCTCAATTATTTATCATTAAATTCTTTTGATGTTCTCTTACCTTACAAAAAAGTCTGATATAATTATATTGATGACCTATTTTTTCTATTAAATCTTCATTGACTGCTGCTGCTGCTGCAAAAAAATAATAATAATAATAAAACCAATCTTATAGATGGCATTTAGCATTCAATTATAATATTTGACTATATTATTCAACTCTATCGGTGTTATATCTAGGTATAGTAATTTATAGGTATACGCCATAATAGGTCACGATGGCAAAAAAATAATCCTCTTTAATCGCTCTATAAATCCTCTTTTGTTATATAAAGATAAATCATCACTTCCCTTTTAAGGAGTACAAAAACATTTTTTATTCAAATAAACCACACGACTACGTTGCACGTTGCTACATATAGATAAATGTTTTTTTTTTTTTAACTATAATGATATTGTGTCTCGATTGGCTTATAGCAAAATTTAGTCATTCAAGTTTTGTATTTCCAATTTGTATCACCATAATAAAAAATAAAAGTTTTTACAAAAATTATATGCGGTGAAAATGGTTTTGGTTTTTTTTTTTAAACAAACAATGTTGAAATTTTCACAAAATTATTATGAAATATATAAATAATAATCGACGAATATTATTAGTGTCTAAATTCAAACTTTTTTTAAGTGAATTTGGTTTTTGTTGGAATCTCTTTTTCAGCATATAATCATATAGGCAAATTATTGCAAATCCATAAGTTGCCTTTATGTCGTACAATCCATGCATCATACCAGACCAATTCTTATTTCACTATGTTTATGCTAATTTTGTTTCTTATGACCATGGACTCTTTCTTATTGAATTTTTTAAATAAAACGTTTGAATACCTCTTAAATAATAGCTTAGATCACGCGATATTGTATTTAACTTCCTCCTTCGATGTTATATACCTAGTATATTTTTTTTCGGGGGTGAATGCATATCATAATATGATGATTTAATTTCATTTCAGAATACACGTGTGGTGTAAAAGTTTTAAAAATCTTACTTAAGGGATATGAATTATCACAAGTTCGCAAGGCACAGTCCGTTTGAGGCATACAAATTACAAAATCAATATAATCATAGTTAGGCCACAATTCATTAAAACTTTTCGATATATTTTTCATAATATTGGATATTATGGTTTAAAGAAAAAAAAAAGTTAACTATCGAAAGTTTTTCTATCGACCATACGACGACGTGAACGGAAAATTAATATACATTTATCAAATATAATTTATTATCAAAGAAGAATATTCACTTTAACCAGATTATGGGTATATCGCATCATGGTGTGCTGAGTGTTTGGCTGTAAATATTATTATTATGATTTTGTTGTCCTTTTTCTTTCGCATCGATAACCTTGAATTTAAGATACCCAATGAAGGATTCAATAACATTAAGACTGATAAAATGGATTATATTATAATTACTTCTGCTTTTCCTTCCCCCAAATGTAACTTACCAAAGTGTTAACACCGTCATAATCTATATTTATATTAATAAAAGTATAGAACTGATTGACTGACATACCAAGGACAGTCGCAATCCTTTTATTTTTTTTTTTATTTTTTATTTCACCACTAGACAACTTTTCCAGACATAATATAAATTAAAAAAATCTGAAAACTAAAATTTGCATTATTTCTGGGACATGTTATAGTAGGTATATTTATATTTTTAGGTTTTCTTTGATATTTAATTTGAGAATAATATGCTTATCATACTGAAAATTCATATTTTCCAGGGTTGCCACTATATTGAATTCAAGTTAATTTTTCTTTCGCGAATATGATCCGTGTTTTTTTTTTTTTATTTTATCAAAAAAAAAATGATCTCTACAAAAATATTTAAAAACTATTTTTTTTTTTCAAATTTTGCGAATATAACGATTAATAAACAATTTCAGCTAATGCGATAGTGCTATAATAGAAATAAAATGTAAATTTTTTTCTTGAAAAACTGCAAACTTGGATCCCTCATCATTCAAAGTGATAGCATGTCTGGTTGTCGAAAAACACCATGTACTGAACGGAACTTAACGATTTTAGTATGAAATTTTTTTCTAACTGGTGACTTCAAATATTTTTCTATTTTTTTTCTGGAACTGCAATTTGAAGCCTTACTTCAAATTCTTAGCTTTCGTGGATGTTGAGAAAATATCATGAAATGATTTTTTTAATTGATGACTTCAAATTTTTTTTTTTAATTTTTTTTTTAGAACTTCACAGTGAAGTTAGCACTATACAGGGGGTTACACCCACTATATTTGGTGAATGCAAATTCCTGTTAAGGTCTCGTTAGTCTAGGTGAAAATTGTTATGCCAACTTCACAGACGTCTAACAAAGTGATGTACAACATCTGATTTCTTACACAAATCCCAATTTATGAAAAAATAATTTTAAAAATCGTTTAAAAAAAAATATTTTTTTATATATTTCAAATTGGTACGCCATTTTTACTATTTATTGATGATTTACACATTTTCGAATACAGAATTTTGAAAAAGACAATTTTTGAACATTTTTTTTTTTAAATAATTTTTTTTGTTTTTTTTTATTTTGATATTCAATATTATTCAAACTTATTAGATGCTCTTATGGGTAAAATATTTCCTTAAAATCGGTTTAACAGATATTGAGTTAGTCGAAAACCAAAACAAAAAAAATGGTTCTATAAGAGATACCATTTTAAATGTATAAATACATTTTTTTTTTCAATAATAATATGGTATACATCATACAAATATTTTAATCAAAATCGTATCAGTCGTTAAGAAAAATGAGAATTTCCTTACCGGTTTTTAAACACTTGTATGGGAGGTAGGTGATGTAATGATGTTGTTGGTAATCAGAATAATTTTTATTTACAATTTGCTAGATAATGTTATCAAACTATGTACATATGTATAATAATCAAACTATGTATGTATAATATTATGCTTAATTTAATAAAATCGACGAAGTAGTTTTGGAATTATGAAGGTTGAAAGATTTTTAAAAGATTTTTATAAAAAAGAAAATTGGTCAAAATCAGTTGAGTGGTTTTTGAGAAAATCGAACCTAAAAAAATGGTTATATGGGACGTACCATTTATTACCATTTTTCTGATTTTTTTTTTATAAAATTGTAGCCTTTTTGTAAAAAAAAATACTATTTCTTTCTTTTTAAGTTGTGGGCACGTTTTTTAGAAAACTTAATTTGGTTAAAAATTTGTTTGGTAGGTACCGTTAATTTGCTCTTAAAAATAAAAAAAAAAAAACGTTTCTGTTCTTTTATTTTCTTTCAAATAAAGTTGTTTTAGTATACAGTTCCTGAGAAATTAATTTTTAAACTCAAAATTTAAAAAAACAATTCAAAATTTTACGTAATTAAGTACTATTTTGGTTTCAAAATTATATCGCTTGCTGGTCTTCTAGTTTAAAAAAAAAAATGAAAACAGCTAACAAAAAAAGTTTCCATTAATTTGACTTCAATTTCATTAAGAAAATTAGGAGGTAAAGTAGATTTAGTAATTTTCAATTTCCTAAAAAAAAAGTAGAAAACATAGTTTGAAATTAATTAAAATTAATTTATCGAAAACTATTCACTGAACGTTGGGGAGTTGACCCCCTCCCCTCCTATTCCATTTTTTTTTCATACCTACGCCTTATGCGACGAATCACTCTTTATATGCAGGTATAGGGTAAATTGGGGTTAACACAACAAAAAGGCGTTAGATTTTAAAATCACTTTGTTATAATAATTTGTATTATTTAGAAGATAGATTGGATATGATAATTTAAGGAATATTCTTTTATTTTCAAAATTTAGTAATTTTTAGGGTGAATTGTGGGTACAAAAGTCGTTTACCATGTTTAAGATTTGAAATTTTATTTTAAACCTATAGATTATCTATGAGGATTACAGTATGCGAAAATTAAATAACCATTGATTATCTTCTTTGGAACTCAAGAAGGTTCTTACAACCTTAGAGTACGTATATTATCTAGAGAATCGACTTAAGGGTTTTGTTCTCTTTTACCCTATACAATCTGTTAGTTCACTGATGCCAACTATTGCATGAGCATGTATAAGTTGTTCGCGTGCATTTTAAATGAAATCCAAAACTTTTTAACTTTTTAAAAAAATAATAAACCCGCTTTGTAAGCCTTTGTCGATGTAAATTATAATAATTATAATTTTTTGTTGCTTCTATAGCACATAAGTTCACAATTCACACGGATTCAAGGATAGGAAAAAAGGGAAAATGAGAAAAAAGAGAGTTTTCGCTTACTCAAATAAAACTTACCTACGGGTGTATTGTATATCAGGCAAGATGGGTACCGGTCACTTCTCTAGATAATATACCTACTCTATGTGCTTACAACAGTAAAGAAACTTTATTATTTATTATAAACTTTTATTAATTATTTTTTAGACTATTTTATAAATTTTGCATAAAGGTACATACTCTTACTAATTGACGTTTACTGCCTGCACACAATTAAAATGCTGCAACTGGAACTGGATCCTGAGCTGCAACAGCTGTAAAGAAGTGTGGTAGGTTTTTATTTACCTGCAGTAGCTGCAGTTACAGCTTTTTGTATAAAATATTTTTGCGAAACTAATAAGCACAAAAAGCTTAAATATTTTTGTCCGGCTATTCTTTCTTCATACAAATTGAAACGTCAAAAGTGCTGCACGTGAAAAGTTAAAAGTTGATGAACTCTTGCAGCACCGACTACAACACCGACTGCAGTTGTGCTCTGTTGTGTTCGCAACATTGAATTTGCGTGTATTGAATATTTTAACAGCTATTCCAGTTGCAGCTCCGTATTCATTGTGGCAGTTAGTTGTAAAAACATTTGAATTTTATTTTTACAGCGATTTTCTCGAACAAAGTTGGATGGGTAATCTATAGTCATAAATAACATGTATACCTATAGTTATTAATTATTATTTAATATTATACAATTTAGATAAAAATATTTTCCTTGATTCCCACTCATACTTTATCAGCATAAAATAATAATATTAAAAGAGATGCAATCTTTATTTCAGATACGTGTCAAGCTACCATGTGGGTAGCCCGACAAGCCACACAGATTTGTTTGGAAAAGGATTTTGGTTATTTTGGCGACCAAAAATCAGTGGTGAATGTTTATAATTAGATATACTAATTATATATTCTGATTTATAATATTGTTAGAGATAATTCACCCCCACTAATCGCCATTTCGTCACCGGTTTTAATTATTATTTTATGGGGCATATAATATGAACAGGGATGTTCAAGGGTGTATTAGATTGGGGGGACATATTTACTTATTTTTAAAATAAAGACTGATATAGCGATAATTTGTGATGTTGGTTTAGGTTTTATACGGATATATACTTACATATACATATATACGGATAGAGGTAGGTACAAGGTTACTAAGAGATGAGAGCATTTTACTTCTGTAAGCAAAAAGAATTTTTGATTATATCTAAATAAAAGATAATTATTAATATTTGATGTGCAAATTCATGTGAGTAAAATGTTCATCATTTCTTTGTCTGAAAAAAAAAACACTAGGATTTCAAAATTATCGAAAACGACATATATTGGGTTTTCCAATAGGGACTTGACAGCTTTGAATATAATTTGTGAAGGCACCCTTTCACTAATCATCGAACTGTCATTGTTAATTTATTCAGTAAACTCAAAATTTTCATCTAGGTAAAGTACACGAAGGAGCAACGTCTGCAAATTATAAAATTTTTTTTACCGAAATTCGGAGTCGGTGACCGCAACTTTAAAAGCGTTAACTCCAATTTTCGGGCGTAAATGACGAAGCTCATTTTTGGCTTAATGGGTTCGTCAATAAGCAAAATATGCGTTATTGGTCGGGTAAAAACATTTGCTTCATGAATCACCACTTCATCCACAAAAAATTACTGTTTGGTGCGGTTTGCATGCCGGTGGCGTTATTGGGCCATATTTTTTCGTCGACGATAACGATCGTCACGTTACTGTGAATGGTCAGCGTTATCGCGCCATTATTACCGATTATTTTTGGCCCGAATTGGATGATATGGACTTGGACTACATGTGGTTTCAACAAGATGGTGCCACACAGCACACCTTACAATCGATTTATTGAAGAGTAAGTTTGATGAGCGTATTATCTCAAGAAATTGGCCAGTCGATTGGCCGCCTCGTTCGTGCGATTTAACGCCTCTAACTATTTTTTTTGGGGATACGTTAAGTCATTGATTTATGCCAACAAGCCGACGATGTTTGAAGAGCTCAGAGCCAACTTTGAACGCGAAAAAGCGGCCGTTTCGACCGAAATGTGTGGCCGAGTCATCGAAAATTGGGTCCAACGAATCGACCGCTGCAAACGTGCCCGCGGTGGCCATATGAACGAAGTCGAGTTCCATTCATCATAAATGTTTTGATTGTACTTCAAGCCGATAATAAAGTTTTTGAAATATCTCAAATGGTTTGCGTTTTATTTAAAAAAAAAAGTTGTGAAGTCCTAATTGGAAAACCCTTTAGTATGGATGATAACAGTAAAGTTTTGAACATTTAAGTAACTTGAAAGATTATTTTTTCGATCAAAATTCGGTACATTCGTTTAAGACTTCATACCGTCTCAATCGCACGATTCATTAAAATATTAAACTAATACTCGAAAAATTTATCATATAGAACAAACTAATCCTAAGACTTACATTTTTGAATTAAAAGCTCCTACAAAACAGACATTTCGTATTATTTTTTTGGATTAATATTGAGATTCATTTTCATATTCAATTCATATATGATTGCAGAGCCATTTTTACCATTAAGGGACTGAAGGGATTTTAATCCCGGCCAGTAAACTTTGCAAGGCGGTACATTTTAGAAATCCAAAATTTTCAACAATGCTTTAAAAAATGTCAACACGTTATTAATATTAAAACAAAAACAACCATGTATGCCAACATTTTTTTGTAAAATAAAATACAGTCGGAAAAAATCTTTTTCTTTTCATTTACGAAAATATTTAGAACGCATTGAAAATATTCTTATTCATACTTGTCTTAAATACGACAGGAAAATGTAATTTTTCTTAAAACGCATTGACAATTATCTACGCAGTTATTTGAGTCAATAGAAGCTCAATAGCCTATAGATGTCATTGGAAATGAAAATGACATTACAAAAACTATCGGCGTTGATTTCTCTGTTTAAAATAATGCCATAAATATGGTCAAAATATGTAATTCCTAAAAACCAAAATTTTAATCAGACAAAAAAATGCATTCCTTCCAACAAGACAAAATCTCCGTGGGGATAGACGCCCTAGGTACAAAATCTCTAATAAATATTCTCTCTTTCTAAAATCTCAAAATCTCTGAAAATATAAAATATGAAAAAATGAAAATTATTTTTTTAGAAATAACACCTATCCAATCCATCCGTACATAATAAAACGAGGCTAATGCCTCACCTCTTATGTTTCTGATGAAATATTTTGCATTGTCTATTCTTTGAATTTTTTTTGTTGAGTTTATGTTGATTTGTCTTATTTTCATTGGATACAAATTATTATGAAGTGGATAGCAGGACAGTTTGTTTTTATTTTATTAGAAATCTAGAAATCTAACCTATTTATTTTTGCCCAAAAAGAAAATGTGTAAGTAGTAAATCTGACTATAAAATCTCGTAGGTTTTATTGATTGATTTACTACTTGCACATCTTTTTGTGGGAATTTTGTCTTAAGTAGATTGAATCTTGGGGATATTTCTTTATACCTTAGTTTAGGGATTTACTTTTTGGTATTATGGCTTTTTGACAAACCCCCACTAACTCAAAATAAAAAAGTGTAATACTTTTTTCATTTTGTTGGTAATTTTACATATGTAATCATTAAATTCATTTTTTGATGGTTGCGGCAATTTGCCAACCTACTATTTTTTTTAACGGTGACTAAAAAACAAAAATGTCCAGGGCGACAAATTATGTTAAAATGTCTCTGAAAGATTGTATTTTCTCAAACTCCTCATCATCTTAAAACCCTATAGACCTGGGACTTATTTTACCAAACACTTTTACCTTTGCAACTTTTCGCTTTTACCTTACAAATTTCGTTTTACCGAACTCAAATTTGCAATGAGGAAAATATTGAAATGGAAAGATGAAAAGTTTTACTGTTTGCAAAATACGTTTCACCAAACGCAAATTCGCAAAGTGAAAAGTTCATTCCTAATGCAAAGTGAAAAAAAAAGTTTTGTTAATTTGCAAATTATTTGTTCTTTTCGTTTCCCAAAACAAATAAACTTTGAAATTTATATTCAGAATTTTGAAAAGCTTTTCAGTAATATGCAAAAGAAAATTTTCATTTGCATTTGGGTTTGTTTTAAAAAGTTGTTAAAAAATAATTAAAAAAGAATTAACCGTTAAAGAATTTTTTGAAAACGAAAAGAAATAAAATAATAGTAGATCGGTCTTTCTGTGCTGAAAACGTAAATTGTACAGGTAAAGCGTGCATAATGCAAGAGTGCTGATGAATTCTCATTTGGCAACCAATTTCAATGCAGATTAATAACACCACTAAGAACAAATGTGGAAAATCCATTGGAACAGAGATTTAACAGGGTTCTTAAAATCAGTTTTGGTATGAGATTTGTTTTAGTTTGGAACTTTCAAAATACGAAGCTCAATGCAAAGTTCTATTTCAAATTGTTGAAACACTTTTATCTTTCAATTTTTAAAAATATTATCAAAATTAAAAAGTGAAAAAGCAAATTTTGTGAAACACTTTCGCAATATTAGGGTTCACCCAAACCAACGCTAAACATTTGGAACGAGGGCCTGTCAAAATATATAGTTGGTGTGCATAAAACCGGCAAAAAAAAAATCTCTGTTTGCATGAAAATCCTACCGTATATATGTATTTCAAAAAAACTGTTTTTTGTATGGTTATGGTATCTCGCATCTTTTATAATTTCACACTATTATCTAAAGGGTTCTTTGGAAACGCCTTTGACAATTTCTACCAATTTTCCTTTTCATCTCTATAGACACCTGCATTAATTAATTAATAAGTAAGTTTTGTTTTTCCAAACAAATATTTACATACATATATTTTTTCACAAAATTAAATTTTATTTAAACTTTCATTTAAAATTACGTAAATTGGTGCCGTATAGCTAAGTCTTGTCGAAGTACCGTCTCAGTATCATCTCAGTTTCATCGTGTTTTTGTTTTTTTTTTGTCCAAGAAATATTGAACTAAGGTTTGAATCTAAGAATTTACAGTGGCTCACAGCTTATTTGATACAAGATGGTCGGTCTTAGAAAAAACGAAAAGTTATTAAGTTTTCGTGCTTCTTTCTATACTTTATGTGGTATCCTTTGTACTTTTTAAGATCCTGGAGTCTTTTTAGCTGGAATCAACAACCTTCTTTGTGATTTTTGGGGTAAGTTTTTTTCCCATTCTTCTATAAGTTAGTTAGTTCATTTTTGTATGAGATTTTCTGTTTTGGAATATTGTTATAATATTTTGTAATACTAAGCACGGAAAATTTTGCATTACATGTCGTAAGAGTTACCACAATATCAAATGCCCCGCATAAGCAAAAAAAAAAAAACAAACAAGTTATTCCAAAAAAATGTCAAATAGAAAATCTGATGTTTATTTACCGTTACACACCAAAACACATGCTGTTATACTTATCGAGCCAAAATTAAATGTTGACCAAAAAATTGTAAGAACTTGAAATTCTGACAAAGCACGTGTTTATTTTTTATTGTATTTGAATCAAGTTAATAAATATCTAGCGTACAAAATATTACTTAGAATTAAGAATTTATAAATTATACAATATTATAGAATATTTTTTTAAAACAATTATTTGATACATCAGAATTTTTTTTTAATAAATTATGATTGACGTTATATGAATTAAACATGTTATTCAATGGTGAATTCTACTCATAGTTGGTACGATAGTGTTTTATGTAAATTGGATCCCGAAAACCTCTTAGATTACGATTTGGAACATTAAAATTAACGCGAGATAAAAGGTTCAAAGCATCGATATTACCATCAATAAGATTAACAATAAAAAAAAAACATAAATAAGACCGTCTACGCTCCAGACTGGGTAAATCTATGAGTTTTAAACGGCTACTATATGAAGGAATATTCAATGGATTCTGCCAGCCTAAGCCTCTAAGAGCAAATTTTAGGAACCTTTTTTGAATTTGTTCAATTCTTATTTTGTGACAGCTGTAGTAGGGGGTCCATACCTGGCAAGCATACTCTATAATGGATCTGACAAATGTGGTGAATAGTTGTTTGATAACATAAGGATCAGAAAACTGACGTGATTCCCTTTTAATCCAACCTAATATTGAATTGGCTTTATTACATACCATATTGATATGCTGTGTGAATTCGAGTTTCTTATCAAACAATACACCAAGGATAGAAACTTCATTAACATTTAACAGATTTACGCCATTGAAACTATAGTCAAAAGATAAAATGGACAATTTTCTTGTAAAATTTATAATCTTACACTTGTCGATATTTAACAACAAATAATTACGTTCGCACCAATTGTAGAAAGCATTAAGATTAATTTGAAGCTTTTCACAATCAAGATTGCTAGAAATGGTTTTAAATATGTTAACATCGTCTGCATACATAAGACAATTAGAGTACTTTAAAACTGAAGGAAGATCATTTACAAACAATGTAAAAAGAACTGGACCCAAATGGCTACCCTGGGGAACACCAGAATTTACAACAAAACTATTTGAATGGTAACCGTTAAAATTCACTGAATAGGATCTGTCAAGTAAATAAGATTTTAGCCAAGCAATGAATTTTACGCTGAACCCCAGCCTACTCATTTTATTTAGCAAAACTCTGTGCGACAGTTTGTCAAATGCCTTACTAAAATCTGTAAGAACACAATCCGTCTGTTTTTTTTATTTTTAAAAGAATCTACGCAAAACTCCGCTAACTCCATGAGTAGGGTGACAGTCGAGCGGCCCTTTGAGAAACCATGTTGATTATGAACAATAAACGATTTCGTGTAAAAGCTTAATGTTTTGCAAACAATTTCTTCAAAAAGTTTGGGAATAGCCGACAGTTTAGCAATTGGACGGTAATTTACATTTTGATCCTTTTTACCTTTTTTATGTAGAGGAATTATGAAGGATTGTTTCCATACATGAGGAAACTTACAAGTAGACAATGAACAGTTAAAAAGAACAGAAAGTGGCATCGACAAATTATTGACACATTTTTTCAGAACTGAAGCTGGTACTCCATCAGGACCAGACGCGTCGTTATCTTCTAAATTAGCTATAAATTTCATAATATCGTCAATAGTTATATGAAAATTTATATCAGTCAAGTGAGAATATGATTTCAAATGACCAAATAATTGATCATTTTCGTCAAGATTATCACAGTTTATGTTATCACAGTTCGAAAAGTTATCACAGTTAGAAAAATCACAGATGTATGCACTTTGAAAAAAGTCTGAAAATAGTTGTGTTATGATACGTGGGTCATGGTCTGACATATTGTTATGCATAACAACGGACGGATATGGACTAGATTTTCGTTTGCTGTTAATAAAGTTCCAAAAGGATTTAGGATCCATTTTTAAATTACTTTGAACCTTTTGTATGTAATAAAGATACTTAATACTTGATTCTCTATTGAAAATATTTCTGGCCTCACAATAAATATTAAAATCGGTAACTAATCCAGTTTGTTTGTACTTAAACTATAGTTTATTTCTACGGTTTTTCAATTTTCGCACTTCACTATCATACCAGCTAGGAGCAAGCGATTTTGATTTAATAGATATTAGAGGAACAGATGCTAAAAAACAGTCAAATATTTTGTCATAAAATTTCAAAACCATTAAATCAATATCTAAACAAGAGCAAAGGCATGACCAGTCAATTAAAGATAGCAAATTATTTAATTTAGTATAATCAGTTTTTTTAAAGTTAAATTTAAAAACATTGTCAGGATCGTGATTATTCATTTCAAAGTTTTGAATAGATATGGTGAGTGCTGGGTGATGAGAGTCTTCGTTCACAAGAGGATCAGTGAATCTGTCCAGTGAAATACCGGCATCAATTGTTGTGTAAATTAAGTCGAGGATCTTAGCGTTAGAGTTTGTGATGTCGTTTATTTGGTGAAGACCAAGTGACGTTAGATTGTCAAGAGTTTGAGAGTCATCCATTGATCAAAGAAGACTCAATATTTTCTTATCATGTTGTTTTGTATGGCTCGGAATTTTAGTATTCATATAAGATGCATCGTAATGCCACGATGGGCCATTTATGCCCGAAGTTACCCTCCACCCTACACTAGGTACACAAATTATATTTTTCAATTAATTATTTCTTTTTTTGTTCAAAAACTTAATTTCAAGACTAATTTAATTTAATTTAATTTAATTTTCACATTGATGCTAAAAAAGCAGAAATGTAATTTTCATCATTTTTAAGGTATGTTGTTTGAAATTCTTCGAACATAATAATTTTTGACGTGTAAACATCTATGCTGGCGACGACGGCGGCGCGGCGGCGGTAGGGTAAACTAAAAACGTGGAAATTTTGTAGCACATTCCGTTGTGCTGTTACACGTTACGATAAGTTGATGTATATCGGATACGTTCAATATTGGGTACGTTCCTTCGTAGCATGTAGCTCAAACTAAATCGAAAGGTCGAGTTGATTTTGGTTTGAAATTTGGTTGATAGTTCGAACTCGCCGCTTTCTGTGATTTAAAACCAGCACTTCAATATTTAATTTGATGTTTACCCATCTTAACCGTGTCGGCACTCACACTTTTTTTTTTAATTACCGCAGTAGTAAACTTAGCCTCTTAACGCTCTGTTTCTTTAATTTCTTTTGAACTATAGGTACCTACATTCTAGTTAAAATTTCTCTCATCTATACCTTACCTATAAGTATATAGGTCATAGTTAGGTATTTAATATGTTTCTTCTTCTACGATTTCCTTAAATAAAACGTGCTATTCTTTTCTATTAAAAAAAAAAAAAAAAAAAAAAACATTTTCCACGTTTTCGTATCTTTTCACCTTAGATTCGCAAAAAAACATAATGCCGGCTGCCACTTATTTACACTTGTTTGTATTTATTTAACACTTTTTATGTATTTTTTAGTGCTTGGCCAAAAGCCAAAAACACCAAATTACAGGCCACTTGCAAGGCACCAGAAATTCTCAAAAACGAATACGAAACCTCTCTTCCTCCCCCAACTATAGAAACATGACTACATATATGTATGTACATCACCAAACCATATAATCATTATCAGCCAAATGCGGTCTAAAATTTCCCTTTTTCTTCTCTGTTCGTCTGATGGTTCATTCGTCGTGTTTTCTTTAAATTTCAAAGCACTCCAAAAGTCAATGAAATCCCAAATGGGACTCCCGGTGTGCCGCCGCGCCGGTTCTGTTATACGTTCTACCTCACTGGGTATACTATTTTACCCTATAATTTTTTCTGAAACCCCATTCTTTAGGTTTTTTGTCTTTTTGGCCACGTTCGTCGAACTATGTAGAAACTAGAGTAATGTATATGTATCTGAGTTCTTTTTATACGGTGACGGTGACATTTGCGTTTTATTGCGAAATTTTTGTAATGCAGAGGAAGCTGCTGCCATTCAAGACGACAAACATTTTTCGCATGAATTCATGGAAACTTAAATGTAAGTATCTTTGATTCAAGCAAAGACAACAAATTTAACTCGATGACATCTAAAAATGTCGCAATTAAATTTTGTTCAAAGAAAAAAAAAAAATCTGACAGAAGTATTGAGCGTTAAATTAGTTCAGCAGTGTAATTCTTATACAGCTAAATAGTGGAAGCGCGGTTGGTGCATTACAAATAGAAAAATAGCTTTTTACGATGACACCGAACACATTTCCCAAAGAAAAAAAAAAAAAAACATTAAAATAATACTAGCTGAATCGTGTCACAGAAAGTAATTAAAAAAGATTTAAAGCATCCTTTAGCTATATAATACATAATCCTGCAATTATAGGTATGTAGATATGTATATTTGGAAATTTATGACTTTTTCTCTAAATCTCGAGCATTAGTTTGTAGGTTAGGTAGGTATATCAACCCGCAGAAAAAAAAATACAGGTGATGATGATCAAATGGTTACTCACCCACGAAGAGCTTAAAAATAAAATATTTGTATTTCAACAAATATATCTACCCTAATAAATTTGGCAAAGAAAATTGGGAAACACTGTCGCCAAAATTCGGGCAATTTGTTCGTAATGTATTTTTGTTATTCTTATAATTTTAAAATTGAATACATATGCGGGATTATTTTTATGAAATTACTTTTCTAATGAGACGCATCTTTTTGAAGGTTACACGTGTCAGCTAAAATAATAATAATAATAATTAGATTTTGGATGCTTCATTTACTATTTTTAGTCTTTACTAATAGACCATGTTTGTCAGCGTCTTTATTTTGGCAAGGAATTATGGCGAAAGATATTTTAATCATATTTTGTAATTGCATGAAATTAGAAGTTTAATAAAACACAAAAGTAAAACGCATTATTGTTCGTGCTGTTAGGGCTTGTAAATATAGTAAGGAAATAGGGTAAGATACAAAGTACTTATCTTATTAAAACCATCGTATTTTCGAATTTTATGTACTTCCCTAGAGGACAAAAATCAAATTAATGTGTAAGTTTTATTAATATTGAAAATGTTTATAAAGTTGTTTTGAAAAAAATTATGGTGTTACCAAAATGATTAAATTAATGAATTCAAGATATGAAAAATTAACTCAAGTGTATCGGGGGAAAATTATCAAATTTTTGGTTGGTGTTACCAAAGAAATTACCAAAATGATTGAAATAAGGAAAAAAACAACAAGCGATGAATTAATAATAATAATAACGAGAGAGAATTCTCCCAATTTATTTAGCTAAATAAATATTATAATATGTATATATATAAAAAATATGTTATTTACAATGGCATTGGCAATTAAATAGATTGTTTAACAAAACTTATTATTTCTTTTTTAAATTCAAACTTATTACTTATTTTTTTAACGTTATTTGGTAGATCATTGAAAAGTTTAAATCCTTTATAAATCAAACTGTTTTGAGATCTTGCATTTCTAAAAGCTTGCAGTCTTATATCCTCTCTATTTCTTAACAAATATGGTTGAACATCTCTGACGTAATGAATATATTTTGACAAGTATGTTGGTAATAAATTATTTTTGATTTTAAACACAAAAAATAAAACATTGAAATAATTACGCTGTTTAACAGACATCCACATTAAAGTATTTAACATATGTACAATAGAAGTATATTTATTACATCGAAGTATTGCACTCATTGCTTTATTTTGAAGTTTTTGTAAATTGCACATAGAGCTTTCGTTAATTAAATACAAAACAGTAGAACAGTACTCAAAATGTGGTTTAATAATTACATTATAAATATTTATAGCAGTAATAGTGTTTACTTTACTTCGAATTCTTTTAAGAAAACCAACTTTTTTTGAATTTTTTTTTGAAATATATTGCACATGTTGCTCAAAACTTAATTTGGAATCAATTATTACACCTAAATACTTTATTTGTGAAACTTGTTCAACAGTTTTTTGATCTATAGTTACGTTAACATTAATACTATCATTTAAAACCATACACTTTGTTTTTGACACATTAAGTTTAAGTTTATTAGCCTTAAGCCATACATTTAAAACTTCAAGATCTACTTTTAATAATCGTTCACATTCCTGGGTTGTTTCCGCTTCGACAAACAATCGTCTGCAATCAGAGCAAGCTCACAGTTCTTAATAGTTGTGTTCATATCGTTGATGTAGCAGTTAAAAAGGATTGGAACAAGTATGGATCCTTGCGGAACTCCCAGATCAATGGGTTCAGGATCAGGCAAAACTTCATTGATTTTGGTTTGTTGGGAACGCCCCAATAAATAGCTTCGAAACCAATCAAAAGCGACACCACTGATTCCATACTTGCATAACTTCTCCATCATAATATTAGGATCGATCGTCTCAAAAGCTCGTTTAAGTTCAAGAAAACCACAAACAACTTTCTTACCTTTTGAGATAGATTCTTTCCACCTTATCGGAACCATGTTTACTGCAGGTTCACAAGAGTGTGATTGACGGAAGCCAGTTTAATTTTAAATTAAAACTTTATTATATCTGACAGATATTTTGAGAACTGTTTATATACAACTTTTTCGAGAACTTTCTCGTAGACAGACAAAGAGTTAATGGGTCTAAATTCTTTACAATTAACAGAATTTTTAATTTTTTCAATAGGTGTTACAATTGAATTTTTCCATGTGCATGGATAGCAACGCTGGACCAACTATATCAAAAGCATCGAGTAGAAATTTCGGGGACAGAAGGTCACTGTCTTTTTTATTATTTAATTCTTTAATTGTTTTCATTAAATCATTCATTGTTATAAGATTAAATTGAAACGGATTTTGAACTACATGGTCTATTTGGTTAACAAATGGGACATTTTCAATTGCATTATTTATTGTTTTTACTGTTACCCAAATAAAAAGGATTACCTATACAAAAAAAAAACAAAAAACAAATATGTTTTACCTTACTATCACTAAATATGGAAGGACATTCTGTTTAAAACTCATTTCTAAATTGATAATCAAATGCAAATCTTCAACAAAAAACGATGGCAAGTTACTCTCGGGAAGAATTGACAGATGTGCACTATTGCTATACGATTTAGCGGATGGTTTCAGTCGGGAAGTATCGAGATCGTACGCTGAAAGGTTCCCCAATAGGAGACGTCCCCTCTATTCACTTTTTGCAAGACTTCATAATCGTCTTCGGGAACATGGAGTGTTGGAGACTCGAAGGAGAAAAAGGTCCTCTGGTGGATCAATACACGCATAGGGGAACAGATCTTGGATTGAAGACATGCCTCAATAAAAAAAAAGTTGAAATTTAGTTAATCCAGTTTATTTTTTTTTTTATTATTTCCTAAAAACCGGATTGTATTCAATAAAAAATAAAAAAGGGATAATCCGCCAATTTAATAATTGACCTGATCAAGTCAAACTGGGAAAACCAAAAAAAAGTGTTGTTTTTGGAAAAAAGTACTTTTCATTTTTTTTTTATTTCTCAAAAACCAAGATACATTTGAGCATCTGGTTTTCTGGTTTTTATTGAAAATTAATAAGAGCATTGAATTTTGAAAACAAAAATTATACTTAATTACATAAAATTTTGAAAAAAAAAATTAGTTGACATTTCTTTTTTCAAAATTTCGAGTTTGTAAATTAATTTTTCAAAAACTATTCACTAACACAACTTAATTTAAAATGAAAATTAAATAAGATATTTCTGGCTTTCCGAAAAGGTATAGCATGACAATTTTAAGTTTAACCGTTGTTTTGATATAATTTTTTTCCGTTTTAAGTCAATTTTTTAGAAAACTGCCCCTCCCGCCTAAACGCTTTTTTTCTTGTCCTAACCCAACCTACTCACTCTGACTTTTTGGTGCACCTTATACCAATCACCCTGTATAAGGGGAGAACTCATCATTGTACAACTTATACTTTAACTGATCAAAATATCTAAAAAAAAAATTGTATCTAAAAAATTTGTTGAAAAAAATTGATACAAAGAACGTGGATGCATATTTGTATAACATTATATTCTGATCTGGATATTAATTTAAAAAAAATAATATCTAGATTAAGAATTCTTATGTTGGTATACAATTATAAAACTATATTTTTCCTCTTAAGGTGCCAGTTATATCTTATATGAGAATAAGCATTTAAAATTTGAATTGTAAATTTTGAAAAGCACGCACGTGCAGTACATGTCATTTCTTTTTCATTTTTAATTCATTTTTATTTTTCATTAAACTTATAACTAACTTAAAGGTAGACAAAAATTCATAAAAACTAGCCTACTTATCAATAACTTACAAGTAACTTACTGGCCCCATGCTGGCGCTCTAAGTTAAACTATATACATATGTATTATGCTTAAAAAAAAAATTCTACTTTCTCTCCCAATTACATACAAATGCTATTTACCAAATTTAAAGCAACCTATTTAGGCTCTGTGAATGACACACAAACCCATATTCCCATCGACCAGAAAACTGCAAAACGAAAACCACTTTTTTGTACTTTTCCATCATCGATATGTTATAAGTTTGACAAAAACTTTTTTTTTTCCACGACACCAATACTTGCCAAGATCAAAGTAAGTTAGATACCTTATCCTATATAAATACATATTATAGCCATTTAAAATTTTTGTAATGTCTAACATGTTATGCGAGGGTGGTTTCTTAATTCGTCACAAAATCAAAAAAAAAAAAAAAAAAACTGAAAAGAAACTAAATCATTTTGATGTATAAAGGTACTCACCGCGAGATATTAATTTATTTTTCTTTATTTTTTAAAAATCATTCTTCAAAGCTTCATGATAATTAAACATTTTTGATATTCTCCACTTAATGTCTGACACATATTAAACACATCAAAGAAATATTAAATTATTAGTTTTTCTATATACATACATATATGTATGTATATACATATATGTATGTATATACATATATGTTTGTACATTTGTACCTAATAGCCGCATTATAGGGTTGTACTTATTTTAGAAAAGTATATAGCTTTGATCTAGAAACTGGTATTATTCGGTTATTATTCATAATAAAATTTATTATATGAAATTTTCATAATAAACTTTTTAAATTTATGATGTTATTAAAAACAAAAAATTGTAATTAACATACTTTATTATTATAATAGTAAATATTTCAACTTTTGTTGTTTTTACCAGTTTATTGAACTTTTATTTGAAGGTCTATATCAAAATTAATTCAATAACAAGTTTTTCTGGAATTGATGCACATCGTTATTATCTCTAAACTTTTGCTTTGAATTTTTTATTATTACATAAAATAAATAACATTATTAAAATAATTTAAATAACATCAAGAAACCTGAACTCGAATTACATCTCTGTAACAATTTATATAGTAGTTGAATAGCTGAAGAGGAGAAAAGAAAGACTTGATCCCCTGTGTAGTATTTGTATGATAACTTTTTATTCACCCCTGTTCTGATTTCCGATGGGTTTTTTAGATCCTTTCGTTTTAAAACCCTATAAGGTGTTCTGAAATAATTTTTGCTTTCAATACTTGCGGAAAAAGTGTGCTTTGATTTTCGATCGGATTTATAATATTTGACATTTTGAAATTTATTTGAGTTTTCGTGTCCGAATTGAATTAAAAATAAAATTGAAATGTTAATTCGGTTGATGTAGTACGTACATACATACATAAGTATGTATGTATATTTAATATTTTTAGATTTTTTTGTTATGAGTTGTGTAATTTTTTCAACAAATTTGCTTTTTCGAATTGTGTTTTTATTGATTTTGAAAGAAAAAAAGGTTTGAATACTAGCTGAAGTGAAAGTGAAAATCAGGACACCTTTTTTGAATCCGCGCGGAAAATTTCGTTTACGTATATAAATATTTGATTCGAAACGTATATCAGAACAGGGGTGAGTGATTATGTTTTCTAAAAAACCCGTTTCTATATTAAAATAAAAACACATTTATTAGCTTCCCTTTTTTGTATAGAAAGCATCAATTATTTCTTAACTAACTATTTAGTTAAGTGCTGTTAAAAAATTATGGGAAAATAGTCAAAAGAATCAAGTGTCCCGAAACAATGGGAGTATTATTTCTCCCTATGGAAGACTTGTGGTCTAACTTTAGACAACTGTCCAACTTTGGAAATTGTGTTCAAAAACCTCGTTTATTGTTATCTTATAGCTGCCTAACTTAGACACGAGAGTAGATTGTCTTATCCGTGAATAATGTGATATTTATTTTTATTAAATAAAGAATATTTCAACCAATTTGAAAATAGTTAGACAGTGTCTAAGTAGACAAAAATCTAATAAATACGACATTTGATGTCTTGATCTCTAGGTCGAATTCACGATATATTTAAATTTCCCTACGCCAAACTTTTCTGGGGGACTTTCTGATTTTTTCCCACATTTTTTTCTAGCTTTTTTTCCATTTCTTAAAATGGAAAAAGGGTTTGAAAAAAAAAAATTGGAAAAAAGCCAGAATCAAAATTTCAGTTGTTTTTTCCTTTTCTTGTTTTGAAAAAAAGAGCTAGAAAACATATTTGGTGTTTTTTGTTCATTCTTGATTAAGAACAAGAG
Organism: Epistrophe eligans; assembly: GCA_951394125.1. Taxonomy (NCBI): domain Eukaryota; kingdom Metazoa; phylum Arthropoda; class Insecta; order Diptera; family Syrphidae; genus Epistrophe; species Epistrophe eligans. Next base: position 83,773,026 of record OX596028.1, on the reverse strand, counting down.
CCAGAAAACTGTATTTTACTTAAATTATGTGTTATTTGCAAAGTTCTAAGGCCAAACATAGTGCTGTTGCCATATGAAGATATGTTCTGAATGCAACATGAAATTGCAAGCCCAAGCAGTTGCATTGTCACAACAAAGTATAGGGTTACTTTTATAGAGAACATGTTCTCTTTTTCGATTCCGATCTTGTTAACCCTCCTTTTTTTTCATAGAATTATTTTTTTTTTTCTATTTTTTTGCATGTCCTCTTTTTAGCCTTTTTTTACTTGCGATATTGTTAAGTTAGGAATGTAGGAATGTATTGTAAATATAGTTTAAGATCAAAGTGGATGGCGACGCTGTGTTGCGTTGAACCTTTTCATAAACAGTAAATGATCTCGCAGATTGTGTTTTATGACTCACATCTGTTAGCATTAGGATATGAACAAGGGATGCGTCAGACATCGTCGTTATCCTCTTTACAACTATATTGTTAGTTTAGTTTTATAGAAAACTAGAGATAAGATAGGTTAAAAAATTGTAAATGTATTTGTAAGCTAGGTATAAGATTTGTAAAATAGTTAAATTAAATAAAGAGTTCAATTTTAGTCTTTAAAGAAGGAGGACGTGTTTTTTCTGCCTTCCTTCGGCTCTTGTTTTTAAATTCGTTGTGTGTAAATGGGTGTTCAGAGAACATTGTTCAGATATATTTGTGTAGGTTCTATATGGCAAGTTATGCACGATTTTGATCAAAGTTGACATTACGATGATAGCGAATTCGAAAAAAGTGGGTCTCGAAATTCTGTCTGTCTGTCTGTCCTTTCGAAGGTAGCTTAAACGGGGGGGTCGATTTTCTTTAAACTTAGTACCTACCTAGCGTTTTTTAGGCACACCCCCAACATGTATTTTTAATTTTTTTTAAGACCAAAAACAATGGTACCTGCCGTACAAATTTTTTTAGCAAAAAATGAAAATCTTATTTTTCTCAAACACGTGCCCATAACTTTTTGTTTTTTTTTAAATTCAGTATTTTTTTTTGCAAAAAAGGTACCATTTTATACAAAATTTTTTTATGAAAAATGGTTTTAAATGGTACTACCTCCCATAGAACCATTTTTTTGATTTTCGATTTTCTTAAAAACGGTTTAACTGATTTTGATAATTTTTTTTATAGAGAATGCTTAATGTTTAATTTAAAAAAAAAATTGTGTACCAAAATTTCAAAAAAATCTAATTTTGGATTTAAAAAAAAAAATACAAAAATTCAAAATAATATTTTGAAAATTCGATATTTCGAAAATAGGTGGATGATTTTTTTTTTTAAATTGATTTCTAGTAGAAAAAAGTAAACCAGATGATAAAACTAAGTTTCCCTTCATTGAACCGTTGTTTGAGTTGCTATTTCACTAAAAAAAACTAGTTTCGTAGATTAAGTTATATTCAATTTAAACTAGAAAACATTTTACCATTTCGGTTTTCTTGTTTTGGCTTAAAATTAAAAGAGCATTGATTTCCGAAAGCAAAAATAGTGCTAATCACGTTAAATTTTGAAAAAAAATTAGTTCGAAATTTTTATTCACTTATTTTTTAAAAATTTTGAGTTTGAAAATTCAATTTTGGGGTCTCAAAAAATAGCCGAATTTAACTTCCTTTGAACAAAAAACTATAACAGAATAAATGAAATAATTTCACACATGAAATAGGAAAATTTAGAATGTGAAATTTGTTCTAATCTAGTCCATTCCAATAGGAATTTCATCTAACTATAAAAACAAACTATATACGGGATATTTTTGCTTACGAAAATTTGCTTATTATTTGCAAAAATATCCTGAATAGCTACTAATACTGACTTATATGCGCATCTGTAAAAATTAAAAACATGTTTCCCCTTTCATCCCCCTTAACTAGGTAAAATTTTATTTTTTTTTTTTTTATTTTTCTCAACATTTTGAGTTTGAAAATTAATACTTAAAAAACTGTCCACTAAAATAACTTGATTTTAAAATAAAATAAAAGAAGAGATTTCTAGCTTTACAAAAAAGGTATAGCATGGCTTTGTAAGTGTTGCCGTTGTTTTTTAATTTTTTTTTTTATGTTTTAAGTCACTTTTTTCGAAAATTTCTCTTACGGATAAACGGAGGGGAATATACCGCCTTCCACCTAAACGATTTTTATCTTGTCTCGACCCAGACTACTATCTCTAGCTTTTTATCCCACCTCATGGGAATCACCCTGTATATTAAAACAATGACATAAGATTCACATCACAATAATAATTGATAAGATTTAATTCACCTATGTCGAATTAAACTCTTCTCTTCACTCTTTCCACATAGACTTTACCATAAAGCCTGTCCTGCTGAACCAATTATTTGCTGACTAATAACAATAGCTAGACACTGGCATGGCATTGGGGTAAATGCTCGTTACACTCTCGTTATCATCTTCGGGGCGAATATACGACTTTGTTATCACATCTCATCACTTCAATTTCACACGACAATTTACCGATGCAAGTTCAAATAACAGATATAGACTCGAATGTAGATTGTGTATACCATATGTACGTTTGTATATAGATAGACATTACATATACCTACATAATGACATTTCATTTACCTGTACCTCAATCAATAAGGCAGGTAAAATAGGATGTACAAGATTCTTAAAAAAATGATTAGGTAGCTTATTGCGAGCATAAAGGTAACGATTATAGGTATAGCCTTTCAAAGTAGGTTAAGCAATCCTGATGCCTTTAATGCTAAAATCACATCAAACTTATCACAATATTTTAACATTATCTTAAACTTACCTTGTTTAATTATATTGTTAACAAATAAATTTAAAGTAGTCAAAATTACTAAAAAATTTAATATTTTTTTTTTGAAAAAATGATTTATACAATTTGGAAAAGACCCTACGAAAGATTTAACTCCCACTAGGCGAAATAAACTAACACCCACCAAATTTTTCAGTTTGGGAATAGTTCAAAAAGAAAGTACACCATCAATATTGGCAATTTAAGGTCATTTTCATTTTAGGACTTACGTTATGTTAGAATTAAATACATAAAAAAAGCTAGTTCACATAAACCCAATTTTTGGTATTAGTTAATTTCTTGGGATTTAAGTTTGGCGTTAGGTCTTTTCCGCCCAAAACCATAACGCCCAAATTAAAAATGTCATAGCGTCCCAAAAAACAACTTTATTCACATTTTGTTGTTGTACGATTTGGGTTATATTATACCGAAGGCTTGGGTATTATGACATTTTTTATGTATCGGGTTTTTTCAATAAGAGCGCTACAAAAGTTTTTTTAAATAAAACAAAAACGGTTTTGGATATCAATGAAATTCTTTATTCCTGTGAAAGTACGTTCGATGGCAATATGTATGGAACTCGATTTCTTTTGCATGGCCACCACGGGCACGCTTGCAGAAGTCCAGACGCTGAACTCAATTTTCGACGGTTTTCAAGCATAAATCGGCCGATACTGCTGCAATTTCACGTTCGATATTCATACGAAGTTCATCAATCGTCGCTGGCTTGTTGGCATAGACCATAGACTTGACGTAGCCCCACAGGAAATAGTCTAACGGCGTCAAATCGCACGACCGAGGCGGCCAAGCGACTGGACCATTTCGTGAGATAACACGTTCTCCAAACTTGGTTTCCAATAAATTGATTGTGTCATTCGCTGTGTGGCTTGTGGCGCCGCCGTCCTGTTGGAACCACATGTCCTCCAAGTCCATATCATCCAATTGGGGCCAAAAATATTCGGTTATCATTAAACGGTAGCGATCCCCATTCACAGTAACGTGCCGGTCTTGATCATCACGGAAGAAGTACGGCCCAATGACGCCGCCGGCCCATACCACACCAAACCGTAATTTTTTCGGGATGCAATGATGACTCATGGAGTACGTGTGGATTGCTGCCTGACCAATACTGCATATTTTGTTTATTGACGAAGCCATTCAGCCAGAAATTAGCCTCATCGCTGAAGATGATTTTTCGATGAAAATCCGCTCTTAACGTTGAGGCCACTGACTCGGAATTTCGGTAGTAAATTTTAATAATTTCGACTCGTTGTTGGCTCGTATATCTTTCCATCATGAAATGGCAAACCTTACTGAAGAGAAATGCTGTCCCTGTTGCTCTACTTTTGTAGCGCCTCTTTTGAAAAACCCGATATAAAAAAGTTGTAATTTATTCAGTACCTAATAGTTGTCAGAATGGACTGGTTAAGCCAGTAAAAAAAATGTGTATACCTTTATTTTTAAAATAAACTAAAATTAATATAGATATTGACCCAGGTCTACTTTTGTAGCGTCCCTGTTGAAAAATCCTTTGTTATAAAGTTCCAATTTAATATTAGCGTTTAGTGTTTTTGCCCAAGGTGATAATGACCAAACAATACAAATATCATAGCGCCCAAAAATCGTCATATCGTCCAAAAACGTATCAAAAAAATGCCACAAAGCCCGAAATCAATAATTGCAAAGTGCCCAAAACAATTTTAAAATATCGAATCGCCCAAAAAATTCCATTTTAGAATAGGTAAACAAAATTCTGAAGCATTCATATTGCTATAAAAAAGAATGAGGAATTATATTATTATAAAAAGGTTGGAACGCACGTGGCACGCGTGGTGCGAAGGGCGAAAACGGGAATTCACCAACGCGCAACGGTCGTTGCCCCTCCCCACTCGGGGATATTTGTCGCGTGGTTTGATATACTGTATTACCTGAGCATTTTGAAATATTTTTCTGATGCCCCATTAAGAATCGGCGTTAGGCAATAACGCCCAAATCGATTTGGAAATATCGCCCAATTTTTTTTTTACCGCCAAAAAAAAAATTGTAAATTTCGCCCAAATTTATATTTTTCCAATGTAAATTGTTTTTGTAAAATTTGGGCGTTATTTCTTCAATTTTGGGCAATATTTCCAATAATTTTTTTAATTTGGGTTTTCTTTCCTAGATATTGGGCGATATTTCCAAAGTGAAATTTCAATGAAACTTTTTGACAAACATCGCCAAAAAAATTTTAACTGTTCAAATTGCGGTAAAATTTGTGATAAATTATAATGAGTAGACAAAATCGAAGAGAGTTTATTAATCAAACATCAAATAAACATCAATAAAAAAAAGTAAATGGAAAAGAACAAACTCAAAAACTTATCTACATATTATAAGTAAACGATATCGTGTGATAAAACAAAAACGTGGCGCATAAACAGTGAGGTGTATATGGGGGGCATGCTGCCTCCCTGCAACCCCCCTGGGTGTATGCAAATTCTCTTTTGCATTTAAAGAATCTGGATTTAAAGAAACTAACTTTGCATAATCTCATCCTCGCATCTACCCCAAATCCTATAATGTGCTCAAGCAGGGGGTTGCAGGGGGAAACATGCCCCCATACATACTTCACTGTTTTAGTTCAATTTTTTAATTGAAAATGTATAACATTTATTTTATTATTATTTTTGTTATTGGTTATTGAATTATTTCTTTATTTCTTTTTTGAATTTTTATTTATTTATTTATTATTTATATATTTTTATTTTATTAAAATGAAATAAAGTTGATTTGATTTAAAACGGAGTTGTTTCAGTACAATTATTGACAAGACTTTGATTTGGGCCTAATTTCCTTTTTTGGGTGATATTTCCAATTTGACTTTTAAAATTTTTATTTTTGGCGTTCTTTCCTTTAAAAAACAATTTAAAAATTGGAAATAACGCCCAAATCGTGAAAAAAAAACAATAACAATTGTTCAGAATTTTTTTGGGCGATATTTCCAAATCGGTTTGGGCGTTATTGCCTAACGCCATTTTTATTTGGGCGTCATTATTTTGGGCGAAAAGATATAACAGCATTAACTTTTCCAGCAGTTAGTTCGCAGTTCGCAGAGCCTTTGAAAATACTATAACTTAAATTAAAAGTACTGGACTTTAAAATTATATGCAAATCGATCAAGCCTTTAATGAGATATTCGGGAATGAACTAAAATCAAAGTAATAAAACTTTTCAAAAGTAGAGTGAAATAATTCTCCAAATTTGTTGGATCTATTTCTTTCTCAAATTTTTGGGACTTTTTTCATCATGAACTAAATTTCCAATTTCTATACAATTTTCAGGTGGTTATTTTATTTTATTTTTCATTTGGGGGACATTTCATTGGGCATTATAGTCCAAGGAACCAAAAATTCATTTGAAAGTTATATTTTTCTGCCCATAGCAACCTGACAAAAACTTGTCGCACCAAATATTTTAGTAAATATTATTTACCCTTTAGATAATGTCCACGATCATATTGCAGGTAATCTTATGATCGTCTCCCTGACTATTAATTCAAAGCTTATGAACGATTTTAGTATTAAAAAATTATGTTGGTAGTAAAATAAATGATATTTTGAAAAAATGTTTAAATTTGTTTTTAATTTATTTATTTTTATTAATTTTAGAATAAGAGTTATGCATAATATTTTTTTTGGTCATTGATTTAAATCAAAGATATACAGGACAGGGTGTCCCATAATCAATGGTCTAAACTGAAACTGGTGATAGGTCAGGTCATGACCTTTCAGAATTTAGCAACTTAAGCTTACCAAATCGTAACGGTTTTAGATTAAAGGCTATTTTTTTGAAATTTCGATGAAAAACTCTACAGCTATTTTAAAGATTGACATAAAAAAGAAAGATGAGATCAAAATGTATTAATTTTGAGCAAAGAAGCCCAAGCTCTTGACCTGGCCTATCACCGGTTTCAGTTCAGACCTTTGATTGTGCGACACCCTTTATACCTATGTATCTAAGCAAAATACCTAAAACTTGAAATCTTATATATCATTATAAGCAATCGCAATCAAAAGTAGGCATCAAGTACAAGCGACCAAGTCGTGATTTTTATGTGTGATATAACCAGACAAACATCGTATAGCCGGGATTAAGATTCATTCTTATCATTCAAGGGTAAACTTTCGAGGTTGCTACAATGCCATGCATTTGCCCTATTAATCCCTTGAAAAAGGTTACCGCATTTAATGAAATTGCGATATTTACAGATGAATCGTAAGGTGCTTCCGTAAAAGATTTCTATATACACAACATTATTATATATTATGTAGATGTCTGGATTCGAAAGATAATTTTGTTTGTAAAAGCATATCAAAGGTAAAGTAAGGGCTCAATGTCTATTTGGATTTTTGAGATTTCGTTGTGTTATTGGTATAATATAATAAGGTTCAGGGGAAATGAAGGAATGTATACTTAAACTGTTAAGAATGTACTTTTATTTAAATTACTAGGTACCTATATTCTTAGTCTTTTTGGTTGTATAGATATATACAGTAGGTTTGAACACATTGATCCGGATAAATATTTATTAAAACTTTGGTGTTTGAGTTTTGACCCTGAAATCCTGATAATGAAGATGTGAGTGGAATAGTGGTAATGTATAATCGATATTTTAAAAATGAGATAATGGAGATTTAAGATGTACCATTTTAAATGTTAAGGCTTAAAAAAAAACGTGACGTGACATTATAATTTTTTTAAATTTAACTATCTATTACTTTTTTTTTAAGTATTGGTTTCGTGTTAGCTTATAATCAAAATTAATACTAACGGGTGATTTTTAAGCTGGTTTGGTTTTGGCAACACTGGTTTTGACAGCTGACGGGTGTTTAGTACCTTGTGTCACTGTCGAACAGCTTCAGTTTGGTTTGCAATTTAACCATGGATCGTCTTACAAATGAACAACGCTTGCAAATTATTGAATTTTACTATCAAAATTCGTGCTCGGTTCGAAATGTTGTTTATCGAAAAATTGTGTTCAGCGATGAGGCTCATTTTTGGTTGAATGGGTACGTAAATAAGCAAAATTGCCGCATTTGGAGTGAAGATCAGCCAGAAGCATTGCAACAGCTACCAATGCATCCCGAAAAAGCCACTGTTTGGTGCGGTTTATGGGCCGGCGGCATTATTGGGCCATATTTCTTCAAAGATGATGCGAATCGCAGCGTTACTGTCAATGGTGAACGCTACCGAGCGATGATAACAAACTTTTTTTTGCCCGAAATGGAAGTTCTTGACTTGCATGATATGTGGTTTCAACAAGACGGTGCCACATGCCACACAGCACGCGAAACAATGGCGCAATTGCGAGGCGAGTTTGGTGAACAGTTAATTTCACGTTTCGGGCCGGTCAATTGGCCGCCTAGATCGTGCGATTTGACACCATTAGATTATTTTTTGTGGGGGTATGTCAAGGCTAATGTCTATAGGGACAAGCCCGCTTCGATTGACGCACTGGAAGCCAACATCCATGCATTCATGCGTGAGATACCGGCCGATATGTGTGAAAGAGTATGCCAAAATTGGACTCAGCGGATGGGCTACCTGAGACGCAGCCGCGGTCAACATTTGCATGAAATTATTTAAACATTAAATTGCAAGGTTCAAACTATCGATTCAAATAAATATTTCATTCATTTTTTCGAATTTTTTGTGTTTTTTTTTTTTTTTAAAGTTCTAAACCTCATAAAAAATCACCCATTACAATAATAGAAAGGTCTGAAAAAGTGAGTTTGTTCATACCGTCCGTTTCGGTCTATGCGTCCTTGCAGTCACTGTTATTGGAGCTATAGAACCTTAAATGATGCACTGATTTGCTTCAAATTTGGTCAAGGCATTTTTGTGTGATTCGCCTAGAGGATAAATTCGAATTTTAGTTTAAGCTCATCTAGAAAAGGTAATTGCCATACCAAATTTCGATTTTTTTTTTCAAAATTCTTAGAAACCGGCTGTAATGATTTTGTATATACCTCTCTTAATCAAGAATTTAAATCAACGAAATAATACATTATATTATGTAAAAGGATTTCTAGTCATCACATCACGTCAAAAGTTCGAATAATTGAAAAAAAGACGCGACGTGACGATGAGAAATGCTTAATTATGTATTAAATATTTCATTGTTTTAAGTCCGTCATTAAGAGAGGAAAACAGTGAAGAGATCTCGTCACGATGATGACGACGTCTCGCTTTCTCGTCGCATTGTGAAATGTGAATCAGACATTTCTCTTGCTTCGGACTGTAACATCCAGATGCTTCTCTTTCGCTCTTATTTGGTAATGAGTTCGTTTTTGTTTGCATTTTTTTTAAAGCTGTCAAAAAATAGCCTGGAAGTGTGCAATTTGTATTTAGATTCGTTTGCGTTATGTGACAAAATCGTTGTTTAGTTAAGTATTAATGCGAAAACGATTATAGATAAGAATTTAAGTAACGTCATTTAAAGGCAATTTAAATATTTAAGCACACTTTACTAAATGACCTCTAAGGGATGTTTTAAGAAAATCTAATAGATACGGCTGACTATGTTTAGATAATGTACAAAAAATTTTAATTATATAAACTTAAAAATCGAACAATATTCTGTTATTAATAATATTCTATACCTAAATATGGCTTTTAAAAAGTTACTTAACAACTTCCAGTCGCAGTATGACGGGTGTGCAAAATAATATCCAAGCTAATGTGCAATTAAAATTCCCTTTAATATAGTTCGGTTTTAAAATATTGGTTGTTATTCTACACAGAGATTACCCTACACAACAGAAAATATTTTCTATCGCGACTAAAAAGTGGCTTTATGTGTATCATAAGTTTACATGAAATAAATAATAAGAATATCATTATCATTTAATTTATCGTGATTTAAATTTTATAGGCTAAAATTCACAGTGTATAGACAAAAGACCTATTGTATCTAATGATTTATCGGAGTGTAATCTACCATGACTGGAATTTTAACCAACATTTCGGTGATTGCCGACAATTATTGATTAGTTCCTTTTGAAGTAGACTTTGAACGTTATTAAAAACCACTGCCGGCGCGCCGCCGCCAGCCACAACGTTGAAATCAGTGTAAGCCAAATTGCGATGTTAGAAAATTATAATAAAATTGAAATCAGGTCATTCATAATTTGGGAACTTCTTTTTGGCACATTAACGAGTTCAAGTTGGTATTACTTATATAAATTCTTTGATAATTTTAAAGACCTGCAAATCAGGTGCGTATAACATTTTATTATTTGTATTAATCTTTTTATTTGAAAAAATAAAAAAAGATGTACCAACATCATCTGCAAAGATAATGCGAGAAAGCTACTATGAATGATCTTGTTTAACGTAACACCGAGCAATCAACGCGCTTGAAAAATTAAAACCCTGCGGGGCTGCATAAAAAGTAAAAAAAAAAAAGTTTCATAATAAATAATTGAAAATAATAACATTTGCCCAAAATTTAAAGCACTTTGATATAATATTTTAGAACAGACACGTAAGTGGAAAATCATGTTAATTAGTTAATTTACCCAAGTAAGGGGATTATTGAATAATTGAGTTAAAAATAACTAAAATATTTTTGGCACTAGCTATATATAAAAAGAATATGTAATGGAGATATAGTGTGATACACTTGGTTATGTATGCAGACTAAATAATATCTTTTTAGTGACGGTAAAGATTTAATTGTATGTAGTAGATTTTCGTTAAGATTTGTTACTTAATGTGAATTAGAAGTTTTATGTTTATTAATAAATATTTTAATTCGTGAATTAATTTTTAATTAAAGTTTTAGTTGATTTCTAAATTAGAAGATAAAAACTTATGTTAAGTTAGCACTAAACTTTGTAGAGTTTAAAATAATTAAATACACCATTAATTGTAGCTTTTTGTTGTAAGTACATTAGTTGTGTAAAAAAAACTTTTTTTTTTTAAATTAAAAAAAAACGAAATACGCATTTAAAAAGCTTTCTTTTGTAAATTGTAATTTGGAAAATGTTTCCTTAATTTTTTTTTTTAATATTTAAAAAAATGATGGCATGTAACGGGTGGTTAAATTTTAAGGGCCGATGTTGAATGTGAACCACACTTAAACGTCATGTTTTTTTCTGCATTTCATTTGACATTTCTCAATTTCAGACTAACTCAATTTGAACCATGGAAAGATACACAATCGAGCAACGCGTTAAAGTTATTCAGGCTTATTATGAAAATGGGCGTTCAAATCAAAATGCATATCGTGCACTTCGTGATCTTTTTGGTCAATTGTCCAAATGTTCGCGACAGTGTGGCTGAAGAGCCGTCCACCTCAACTCGTCGTCGTGCCCAACAATTGCACCTCTCACGCTCGTCGTTGATGAACATTATGCATAAAGACTTGCATTTACACGCTTATAAGGTGCAATTGACTCAAGAACTAAAGCCTTTTGACCATTTCAAGCGTCGTCAATAGTCAGAATGGTGACAAGAAATGGCAACAGTGGATGATCAATTTTCGAAGAAAATCATCTTCAGTAATGAGGCACATTTTTACATCAGTGGACTCGTCAATAAGCACAATTGCCGCATTTGGGCGAATGATAATCCAAGAGTGGTTGTCGAAAAACCAATGCACCCACAAAGAGTGACTGTTTGGTGCGGTTTATGGGCTGGCGGCATCATCGGGCCGTATTTTTTCCAAAATGAGGCCGGTCAGGCAGTTACTGCGAATGGTGTTCGCTATAGTGAGATGATAACGAACTTTTTATGGCCCGAATTGGAAGATATGGATGTGGACGATATGTGGTTTCAACAGGACGGTGCCACTTGCCACACAGCTAACGAAGCAATGGCTCTTTTACGCGACAAATTCAATGGCCGTGTTATCTCACGTGGTGGCGATGTCAATTGGCCGCCAAGATCATGTGATTTGACACCATTGGACTTTTTTCTTTGGGGTTATTTGAAAGAAAAGGTGTACGTCGATAAGCCAGCAACAATTCAAGAGCTAAAGGATGAGATAATTCGGCACATTAACGGCATAGAACCTCAATTATGCGTCATCGAAAATTTGGACCATCGGATGGCGGAGTGCCGCCGAGGTCGCGGCGGCCATTTGGCCGATATTTTATTCCATACATAATTGAACCATACCAATATTATCATAATAAAAAGAAATGACAATAATTTCCTAAAAAATTTGTGTTTTATTCAAAATCAACATCAGCCCTTAAAATTTAACCACCCTTTAGTTTCATGGTATGATCTTTTTCTCGCATGATATTTTTTTAGCCTGGGAGTTTTCTCGCATCATATATTTTCCGCCTGGTAGCTTTTTCGCATAATATATTTCGCTCGTGACATATTTCCGCATAGTTTTCTCCCATGCAGGGCCGGCCCTTGCCAAACTTGCGTCTTGTGCAAGATTTGTAGAAAGCGCCCCTTTTTTTATATTTGCACACATAAATATATACAGATCCATATGCATAAGACTTCTTCACATTACCTAGTAGGTAAACTTTCAATGCGCTTTTTTTTATTGAGGTATCCCAGGTAGGTGATGTTAGTTAGTGTGGAAGAAATAACTTAGCAAGGTTGTGATGGATGTTATTTTGGGATTATTTGAACAAGTTTTGTGGTTAAAATGCAAATGGCAGTACATATTTCTTTGCGCAAGATCAGATTACATTTTCTTGTTCCTGGTTATGCGCCCCCAGAATTTTGGGCCCTGTGAATTTGCACATCTTGCACATATGGTTGGTTCGGCCCTGCTCCCATGACATATTTCTCGCATGATATTTTCCACACATTATATACATATATCTCGCATGATAATTTTATCGCATTATATATTTCGCTCATGATATATTTCGCGCATGATATATGTATTTCTCGAATGTTAGTTTTCTCCCATGATGTATTTTTTTGCATGATTTTTATTATTTTTATCGCATAAAATATTTCTGGTACGATAGTTTTCTCCCATGATATTTTTCTCAACTAACGGGTGATTTTTTAGCTGGTTTGGTTTTGGCAACACTGGTTTTGACAGCTGACGTGTGTTTAGTACCTTGTGTCACTGTCAAACAGCTTCAGTTTGGTTTGCAATTTAACCATGGATCGTCTTACAAATGAACAACGCTTGCAAATTATTGAATTTTACTATCAAAATTCGTGCTCGGTTCGAAATGTTCATCGCGCGCTGCTTCCATTTTATGGTCGGCATTCTCGACCTTCTGAGCAGTCTATTCGGAAGATTGTGACCAAATTTCGCACCAAATTTACTTTGTTGGACATTAAACCACCAACACGTTTACGTACTGTGCGTAGTGAAGAAAATATTGCGGCCGTATCAGCTAGTGTGACAGAAGACCGCGAAATGTCGATTCGGCGCCGTTCCCAGCAGTTAGGCCTTTGTTACAGCACTACGTGGAAAATTTTGCGGAAGGATTTGGGCGTAAAGCCTTTTAAGATACAGCTGGTGCAAGAACTAAAGCCAGCCGACCTACCACAACGCCGAATTTTTGGTGAATGGGCTCTTGGAAAGCTGGCCGAGGATCCGCTTTTTTATCGAAAAATTGTGTTCAGCGATGAGGCTCATTTTTGGTTGAATGGGTACGTAAATAAGCAAAATTGCCGCATTTGGAGTGAAGATCAGCCAGAAGCATTGCAACAGCTACCAATGCATCCCGAAAAAGCCACTGTTTGGTGCGGTTTATGGGCCGGCGGCATTATTGGGCCATATTTCTTCAAAGATGATGCGAATCGCAGCGTTACTGTCAATGGTGAACGCTACCGAGCGATGATAACAAACTTTTTTTTGCCCGAAATGGAAGTTCTTGACTTGCATGATATGTGGTTTCAACAAGACGGTGCCACATGCCACACAGCACGCGAAACAATGGCGCAATTGCGAGGCGAGTTTGGTGAACAGTTAATTTCACGTTTCGGGCCGGTCAATTGGCCGCCTAGATCGTGCGATTTGACACCATTAGATTATTTTTTGTGGGGGTATGTCAAGGCTAATGTCTATAGGGACAAGCCCGCTTCGATTGACGCACTGGAAGCCAACATCCATGCATTCATTCGTGAGATACCGGCCGATATGTGTGAAAGAGTATGCCAAAATTGGACTCAGCGGATGGGCTACCTGAGACGCAGCCGCGGTCAACATTTGCATGAAATTATCTTTAAACATTAAATTGCAAGGTTCAAACTATCGATTCAAATAAATATTTCATTCATTTTTTCGAATTTTTTGTGTTTTTTTTTTTTTAAAGTTCTAAACCTCTTAAAAAATCACCCATTACATTAGACTCGTAAGAAATTGTGATTTTTAGTATTTCTAGTGAGATCTGATATAGCTCTCCAAATGTTTTAATCAAAAGAGATTTTACAAAATTTCAATCCAACTGGGGTTCAATTTTGGTTTTAAGCTTTCTATTAAGCCCTAAGCGATACCCAAGCTTCTGCGTGCTTTGTCAAATGATGGTGTGACTAACCTTCTATAAAAGACCTTGTGGGCATACCATTGACCTTTTATAAGAACGGATCAAAATATTCTTGGTTTCTATATGAAGTTTTTTTTTTTTAATAATACAAATTCTATATACTACTGAAATACATCAGCCAAGTAGAAGACTTAGAACTGTTTAAATTGGAATTGTTTAATTATTGATTCAAAATAGCACAAAAAATTTGGTGTTTCATCCTGGCGATCTTACTTGGACTTATCAGTTGACTAGGGAGGACCTTGTCAATATCCAATTTTTGTTAAGTTCAGTTCATCTTACATAGATTTCATGACGAATATCTAGTGTGAAAATCATATGTTAATTTAGTTTCAGATAGCTTGTGAAACTTAAATGCAAATTTTAAAACACAGAAAAAAACATTATAAATTAATTATAAAGCTTAATCATGTTTTTTGTTTTATTTAGCAAATACAAGTCATTTTTAATGTTCCCCACCGCCGCCGCCGCGCTGCCACCGTTACTCAATCATGATTAAAATATAAATTTTACAAAACTCAAAAGGCGTTACTATATACTTCAATTTTGCATTTAACCATTCACAATTTAATCAGGTATAGGTAGGTATATCTAAATTGCTATGTAAAGGTAAATAATATGTAGAGAAATGTGATTAGACAAATATTTCTACCAACAAATCAATCAATTTATTTCAATTATTGTGAGCTTGTACAAATGTAAACTTGTATAAATCTTAACTAAAGAGAAAGCAAAAGTGCGACGCATATGTGAGTTGTGTAAGTATTTTACAATTATGTCCTCACATTTTTCAATATTAATTAATTAAAATAATTTTATGCGTCTATAAAAAAAAAATGTATATCAACCTGAAATTAAAATGTACACTTTACAAATAAAAAAAGAACCAACTACTACCCAAGCTACTTGCCCACATTATATTAACCTAAAATAATGTTCTTAAATTAAATAGTTTATATTTATTAATTATTAAATTTTAACTTTATTTTTTCTTTCAAAGAAATAAAACAAAAAAATCACAAAATAAGTTTAATAAAACCTAAACAAGTTTCTATCGCGGAAATTAATATTCAAAATTAGTTTCTCACTCCGGCAAAAAAAAATATCACAAAGTTAATCTTTTCTTCACATCTGCACATTGAAAAAGTGAAACTTGAAAGAATTAAATAAAACAAAACAAAAAAAAATAAATATACAAGAAAAAAAATCATTTGGATTACCATCATGGTCAAACAAGTTTACACAAATCCAATTATATACTCTACATATGTGTTTGATCTGGTTCCAATAAGCTATCTAAACCAAAGAGTAAGTGGTAAAACAAAAATCAAATCAAATCACCAAGTTGTTCTATTAAATCCAAGAATATTTATATCATACCAAATTACCTCTCATTTTCTAATATTATTTATGAGCCGGCAGCAGCAGCACAGGAAACCTTTCATTAAACTTGATCAACATCACTTTGTTCGAATGGTTCTATTTTTTTTTTTAAATAATAAATAATCTGTCAAATCATCTTTTTAATTCAAACAAAAAAAAACATCTTAATGCTTAATTTCGATATCTTATCAAAAGTCTGTTCAACATTTGGCCATGCCTGCAGATCTTTTGGTTGAGAAAAAAAAATTTAAACAAGTTAGTGGAAGCTTTTTTAAATATACATTATAGATATGCATAAGCCACTCACCAGTCACCACTTTAAAAGACACAGAGGCGGATTTATGTGCAAGGTGTAAAATTGTAAAAAATATAAACGTAACTTCTATAGGTGATTTAAAAATTATAAGTGACTCCTAAAGCAATGCCAATTTATAACAGTTTTGTTTATGTAAATATTTTTTCAAGTCGTGCGGTTCGCGTTATAAGACACCCTTTTAGATGGTGATAAACTGATACTTTACTTAATAAAAAAAATTGGCAATTTTCTAATTTTGTCCAGTATAAGGGTAAGCAGTATAACAATTTTTCGACACTAAAACCCAATTAAAAAATTCTGAGGGCCCGAAGTTAGCCAACCGGTGGGGGATCCTGGCCCTGTGGGACGGCATAAACAAACAATTCTCTTATAAATAGGCTTGTACTATCTTCAATTAGAATTTCTGGGAAATAGCTGAGACAAAATTATTTCTTAGTTGCTAAACTTTCTTACAAAAATTACAATTTATAAGAAAACAAATTTTTTTTTTAATCTTTGGAGAGGTTTTTTGAAAAAAAAAGAATATTTTTTGTATATAAAATTTTGGCAACATTTTTAAGAAAAAAATTATAAACCTTATTTTTCTAACTTATTAATGCAAAATTTAAAAATTAATATCGAATTTAGAAAAAAAAATAATTTTGAAAATTTTTTTTTATATTCCTTAAATTGTTTTTTTTTTTATTTTGATATAAAATATTATTCAAACTTATTTCAAGCTATTTACATAATTTCATTAAAATCGGTTTAACAGATAATGAGATAGTTGAACGCAAAAAAAAGGTTTCATTAGGAATCCATTTTTAATCGACAATACTTTTAAATATTTAAAAAAAATCATTAAAATCAGTCGTTTTTGAGAAAATCGAAAATCAAAAAAATGGTTCTATTTATTTATAACCATTTTCCGATTTTTTTTTTAATAAAATGGTAGCCTTTTGGTAAAAAAAATTATTAAATTTATTTTTTGAAAAAAGGTGTGGGTACGTTTTTGAGAAAAATAAGATTTTCATAATTTTGTATAAAAATATGTAATGCAGGTGCCGGTTATTTTTGGTCTTAAAGAATGAAAAAAAAAAAACGACCTGTGTTAAATTTATTTGCGGAATTAACTAACCCTAGTTCAACTCAGGAATCGAAAAACTGGCTCTAAGAATTACAGGTCCTCAGAGTACTCATTCGGCCCCGTTCTACGTGGCGCCCTGCACAGCTGTCTATTTAACCTTTTTTTTCAGGTCCCCTGTTGCAAAAGCTGAAAACCGGTTTATCTTGTTCAATCTATAAAAAAAAGAAGATAAATAGATACACCTCTTAATGATGCGGGGAGTAAAGTGACTGGGGAACTATAAGATACAGTGCAAGTTCGTTTGTACAATTCTTTTTTGAATGTGATACATGAACTCGCAGAACAGTTAATTTTATTGAATTGGCTTGGCATGAATTGAATGAGTGGGTTTTTGATTTTACATATATTGACTCCACTCCAACCATATACTCTTAGGCAGAAGAGATCGAAATTAAATCAGAGTTAAGTGTCTTTTAAGGTGTCAAAGAGAAGTTCATTTAAATACACACTGAGACGGTCGGTCGAGTCTGACTTGTCCAGGTGATGACCTGTCCAGGTGATGAAATGTGAAACAAGTGGCAGAGATACCTATCAACAAGATTTTACTAAAAATTCAATGAATGAAATTTTAAAATCGTATTTTTCAGCTTGTAGCCTTGCAGGCCCTATAAAATTATATGAGAAATTACCTATGTTCAATGTTTATATACCTATGAATATAGACATATGTATGTATGTATGTATGTATGTATACAATACATATATTGTGTTTTTCTCTCTGGTTTTCTTGTTGGCCAAGCTATACCCGGCGATGATTAATCCAAACGTCTTTTTTTTAAATAGAAACTTGAGATTTTGTGTAGCTATACGTATATGTGATGATTGTTGAACTGTCAAGATACGTCAGTTGCAATGAAGGGCTTCTTCAAATAACAAACAATAAACCTATAAAAAAAACAATACATGGTATAGGCATTAAGTTTCAGCGTGAGTAATGTTTGAGTTTCGGGACATTGATGGAGTTGAATTTTTTTTTTCTTCAAATCATATGCATCAGCATTAATTAATCAAAAGGTCATCATGTTGGGAAACCCAAATATTTAAATTTTAACCATTCGATTGTTTGGTAAACTCAATTGGGTAAATTTTTACGATGAGTTATAAGTTCATACGATGTTAAAACATTTTATGTTTGATTATAATTTTAAAATAAGATTTTAATAATAGCAACAATAAATTCTTGTTGGTCAGCTCGTGGGAGAACTTAGAACTCTCAACCATCATACTTGCGATATAATGTATAAGTAGGTACTACATTGCAGTTTATGCATTCGTAAAAAAAAATCGAATGTGATATTTTGATTAAACTTGATATTACATAGCGAAGTCTAAATTTTGTTTTTTACAAATAATTAAAATCTTATTTCTTCTCAAAAATCTTCCATCAAGTACCTCCAATACAAGTGTTTAAAAACGGGTAAAGAAAAACTCATGTTTCTCAAAAGTTTTTTTTTTTTAAACACAAGAGCTTTTAATAATTTTAAATAATATTGCATTATCAAAATTTTCAAAAAATCAAATTTTTGATTAAAAAAAAATATTTCTTGATAATTCTTAGATTCGTAGGTAGATGTTTTTTTTTTTAATTTTTAAACTTCGCATTTAACAAGTACTAAAAAATGGCATAGCAATTTTTTTAAAGCAAGTTCGTGCATTCGACTTCGCTATCATTGTATATATGTATATGTATATATATTTGGTTTTTCGGAAATGGCTCCAATGATTTTGATAAAATTGTCAGAGTTTATTACGATGAAAGAGGAAAAATTCAAAAATTAGATTAAGTAAAATTCGACCACTGCCACGCCTACTTTCATTTTTGCTCAGTAAGAAAAAAATGTAAAGAAAAATTTAGTGAAATCCGCCCACTACCGCGCCCACTTTTCTTAGAAATCGGGTTCTCGATAATGAAAAGATTGGGAGGTAGTGTTCTGATGAACAACAAGGATTTCTTAGATGAACAAGAGAAAAAATCAGAAAATTGTTTTGGAAAAATTCGCCCACTTCCACGCCCACTTCCATGCCCACCTTTATTGTTTCTTAGTTTTAGGGAACGGTTCTAACGATTTCGATGACATTTTTAGGGTTTGTTCTCGGGTGGTACCTCCACACGCGTTGAGATATATGTAAAGATACATGTGGAGATACTTTGACATTTGTGGATATGCATGTGGAAATATCTCCACACTTGTGAAGAAACAAGTGAAGATACCTCCTAATTATGTGGGGATACATGTGGGAGATACTTTAATTTATGCACATGTATGTAGAGTCATCAGGCAGGGGCCTTTATCAAAAGTTTGACGAATGGACCATGGAATGACACCACTGAGATCTGGATTTACTATGATAGTAAGTAAACACGACTTGAAGCCAATTTTTTAAGTTTGTTATAGTAAATTTAATAAAATAAAAAAGTATCCAAACGAAGCTCGATCGCCCAGATATTTATATTTATATAAAACCAATGTCATTAAATTGTTTTTTAATTTAATTCTGTATTTAATAAATCACAAGTTCTTTTGCTTTTTGCTTTTTCCTTTATTTTTTGTTTTTTTTATTTTTTTAATAATTTTAAATTTATTTTTAGGTTAAAATATGTTAAGTATTTTTAAGAACACAATATTGGTTTATGTTCGATTAAAATTTCTAACTGTTTTTGTTTAAATAAAATATAAAAAAAAAAAAAATCGGTTGTAGTTTTGCAAAGTTGGAGCCAGTCAAAGGAAAAAGAATAAAAACTGTTATAAGTCGAAAACGAGAAAATTATGCCTCTTAAGTTTTTCGACTTGAAATGACCTCAGGGACTCATGGTTTTCTTCTGAGGCGGTGATTTCGGGACATCCTCAGTGTTGTGCCGGTTTTTTACACCGATTTTTTTTTACCAGGTTTTTTACATGTAAAAAACACAGTGTAAAAAACTGAGCAAAAACCGCATGATGTAAAAAATCTGTAAAAAATGGTAAAAAACAAAAAAAAAGAATTCTTGTGACTTTATTTACTAAACAAAAAAAAACAAAACATATTCAATTCTTTCAATTTTTTTTATTGTACAAGTACAATATTCAAAATACTCCATCAAACTCCATAGGAAACTCTTCATTCCATTTGCCATTTACGTAAAATAAACGTGTATTAATTTGTTCGACCTTTCAAAGGTTAGGCGAAAGGCGATTTCGAAGAGGCGTATGAATTTGGGCCCAATTCGAAAATACTCTTTCAATTTGAGCCGATGAAGCTGGCATGTTTAGTAGCCTTAAGGCCAATCTGGAATATTTAGGTCATCAAAATTTGTTGTATTCGGGCGCGGCATTTTAATTAGTTTTTAATAAATTCTTGATGTGTTTTTGTTTTCTCAAATCGGACAATGTTTTCTGATCAAAAACGTGCCTTAAATGACAATTTGTCAAAATAAATACATATTTTACCGTTTTTTACAGTTTTTTACAGTTTTTTTTTTACAGTTTTTACAGTTTTTTACAGTTTTTTACATTTTTTACATTTTTTTCACTTTATTTACCATTATTTACTGATTTTTACACAGAAAATGTAAAAAAACTGTTTTTTACAGCAAATCGCCCATCACTGACATCCTGTATTGTTACCAAGAAATCGCCATGTTTTAAAGACTGAGATTCCTTTAATTCTTCTGGCGATACGTTTGTCTCATGTTAAAATGTTTTAAATGCAATTATAAGTTTATTTTCACACTTGCGATTTAAATTTCCAAGACTTAATTTTGTAGCCGCAATAAAAAATATACATGACCAATGACCAATATTTTGATTTGTAATCACACGATTTTGTTATCATTAAAAATGATCATCACGATTTAAAATACGTGAATACACTTAAAACTACAAATGTAGCGATTTAGAAAAAAAAAAGATTAATTTTTTTAACGTTTTTTTTAGTCGAAAAATTAAGTACTTAAATCAAATGAAATCACATTTAAGTGTAAGAATGGATTCTACGATGCTATATTTATCTATTAGAAAATTGCGTGCATTTTAAAAAAAGATGCTTGCTATATTAAGTTTGCGTTTAAAAAATCGCACAACAATAAATCAAAAGTACGTAGGTACCTACATGGAAATAATTTTATGTGATCGAAATTTTTTAATCACAACTACAGAAAATTCCAAGTGCGATCCTGGCCTTATTCCCGTGTTTATCCTTTACGCCCAACGGAGAATATTGCAGCAGCTTATAGGTTTTGCAGTGGCGGAGTGACCGGCTCATTTTTTTTTCCAAGATGACGATGGACGAATCGTTAATTCAATGGAGACCTCTATCAAAGCATGATAAGTTCAATAATCCTGTAATCCGTCGATTTGGCTGTTTTGATTGGTGCGCACGGATAACGATTTGGCGCCACCACCGGCCGTTGAACTTTTCTTATGAGGTGTCATTTAAGAACGATGCTAAATGCGAACAATGGTATTGAATTATTTAGTCTAAATACCAACATTATCTCTGTTATTATATTCACGAGAATATTTAACATTTTACCATTAATATATTCATATAGCTTTTTTTAAAGAAACCAACGATGGTCCACCGTCTTTAAAACGCATTTAAAATTTCTGAACGAAATTTTGTTCAAATTTATTCAGTGAATAAAATCAAATAAAATAATTGCTTCTCCACACGTATCTTGATTAAACAATTTTTATCTTTGAAATATTATCAGTCCATTTATAATGTGGGCGGATTTTTCTATTGGATAAATATAGATTTCTGTTAAGTTAGTACCTATAAAAGGTAGGATATGTGGTGTCATAAAGATAATAGCTTAAAACTGATAAGCTGCCCACTTTATAATTAAGATAAAGAATCAATTAATGACAATTTCTGTTCTGGTTCTGGTCATAGTCTTCAAATATAATAATTAATTCCTATAGTTGATAACAACTATAAAGAAAAGATTTGAAACTAGGGAAATAGAAAATCTGAATATGAACATTATGAATTATAAATATGAATTCTTTTGGATTTGTTTTCTTTTTTGAAAATGTTTAAAAGACAAAGGCTTGTCTTAATGTAGTTTTTTTTTAAGTGCTAGATATTTCCTAAAATGTATACGTTTTGTGTTAATTAATGAAATAAATTCATTGTCTCATCGCAAAATATCGTTAACGAGTGTTACCATGTGTTAGAACCTTAGTAGTAAAATTTAGGAGCAGATTTGTAAACGAAAGAAAAAATCAAGTTTTCAAAAGCTGTATTTTTAACAAAAAATTCATTTTAACAAAAACTAAAACATAACACATATAATTTCATTCGTTTCAGAACAGAATACAAATTTAGATTGAAACATTCAGATTATAATGTTAGTTAAAAAATGAGTTTTGACTAAAGTATTTTTGAAAAATTCAATTTCAGTTCCCCGAAATGTTTGAGGAGTGCATTTCTAAATCACACTTTTTCGCTTCAGTAGGTATGATAGGTATTATAGAACAATTCTCTCTGCACTTCAAACCATGGGCATAAATTGCAGCAATTTGATTGGACAAGGGTACGATGGTGCTTCTGCTATGAGTGGCAGTTTTAACGGAGTATAAGCTGTAGTACGCGAGTCTCATCCAGAAGCTTTATACGTGCATTGTAGCGCACACTCTTTAAATCTGGCCTTAGGGCATTCCTGCCAAATTCAGCCTATTCGTAATACTATTGGTATCATAAAATCCGTTGGAAATTTTTTTAAATTATCGGCAAAGCGCACACATTTATTGCAGGAAATTATTAAACAGAATTATCCGCAAAATAACTGGAAAAATTTAACTGCCATGTGCGAAACCCGCTGGGTGGAAAACCATGATGGGTTGATGAGATTTAAGGAAATTTTTAAAGCGATAATCAATGCTTTGGAAGAGTTGTGTAGTGACAAGGACTCTGAAACTTCATCGAAGGCAAGCTGCTTTTTAAGATCTATTTTAGCTAGTGATTTTGCAGTAAGTTTGTGTTGTTTGAGCGTTTTGTTTACGTATACATTGCCACTTTGTAAGATCTTACAATCCCCTTTATGCGACTTAGTATCTGGTTTGGAGCTTGTTGAATACACGTTCCAAGGAATTCGAAAAAAATATCACCACGGAATTCAAAGTAATTTTTGAGACTGCACAAATCTTACTAAATGTTGCAGAGGAGAAACTGAAAATTCCACGAATAGTATCAAGGCAGCAGCATAGGCAAAACGTTAGCACAACAGATCCTGAAACGTATTTTAGGATAATTATAATGATTCCTCTTATAGATGCTTTCTTAAGTGCTGCTTAAATGCTGAATAAATGCTATGGAAGACAAAATGTCATAAATAATTAGTTACACAGCGGTCAAAGAGTGCAATAGCAGCTCTAGGAGAGTGCAACAAGGATCTGTTTCCTAACATCCACAAGCTTCTAAAAATTCTGGCGACATTACCGGTTTCAACGTGCACACCGGAAAGAACATTTTCGACAATGAAACGTCTGAAAACTTATTTAAGAAATTCTACCGGTGAGGAAAGACTAACAGGATTGGCGTTAATGTCAGTTCATCGACAAATTGAGATTGACACTGAGGAAGTTATCGATGTATTTGCAGCTAAGAAGGCCAGAAGACTGAATATAGCTTTGTAAAAATATGTAATACTTTTGTAATGATACTATTTAATTATGTACCTACCTAATAAATAATAACTTTACGATTATATTTTGTATAAATAATACCTTTTCGTAAATTTTTCTGCTTAGGTACCTATTTAACGGAACTGCATGATATATACATATGTACATATTATGTATATGCATAAACCTGTTAAAAAAAAATTGTTTGGGCTTTATTTGATTACTAATTGGTGAAATTTTCTTTCCGAAAAATTATATACCCCCCCCCCCCCCCCGAAAAAATTGTCTGGCTACGGCCTTGAGTAGATCCCAAAAAAGAGGAAAGTGAAGGAGCAAATCTCCTTTTTTTTAAATTAAAGTGAATTTACTTCGATCGGAGCAAGGATTAACGCTGCGTCTTGCGTAGACTTATGAACTTATGAGTTTAGTGGACTGAATAAAAGATTCATTGAGCCACCGAAATCATTGATAGTCGAAATTCTTCTTTTTTTTAACACATTTTTCAAAATATATTGCTCTTACAAAATAAAGTGAAATTGTGAAATTTTTACAAAAAAAAAAATTGTTAATTTAAAAAAAACAAAATAAAACCCGACAAAATTATAAGCAGTGGTTCAAATTTAAGATACTTTTTTAGAACATACTTAAATGAAGCCACCACCACCAAATATCATTTTTTTTTTATATACATATTTTCCAAAGTCTTGGTTATACCCAGGAACCAGAGAATGTTTTGGAGTAACCGATTTTTTTTTTCATGATTTTCCAATGTTGAAAAAACCGAAGAATATAAATAAAAAAAAAACTGGTGGATATTAAAATGTTGATTCAAATTCGTCTCAAAATACATAATATTGCACTTATACGTTAAAGAAAATAAAATTTGTTTGCTTTGTAATATTGCATAATCTAAATTTTTGGCTCCAAATTTATATTCAAAAATATGAGATCATAAACTTATTTTAGAATGACAAAAATCTTGAATGGAGAAAATCTCGAAAAAAGAAAAAAAATTCCTCGAATGCATAAAATGTAGAATGAAAAAAATCTCGAATGGACATAATCAAGAGTTTTCAAAATGAGATCTATAAAAAAAATATTTATTTTTGATATAAGATCTTTTTAACTATGGAGATTGGAGTAAAAATTTCATTATGTTCGTTTGATGTACATATGTTCCAAGCTTAAATTCATGAAGCCGTGTTTATTTTCAAAAGATCTATTATATCTCTGTCACATTTGTAGAGGTTGTACTTTTATCACTAGGTATGCATTTGGTAAACGAGCCACCCTAGGTCCTGTACTGTTGTCCATGAAAAATGTGGACAATTGGCGTTTTTTTTTTTTTGGCTCTGAGCATAGGCTGAGCGATTAGAGCAAAGCTCTGAGGAAATTATAATCAGAGCCCTCAGATTTAATTATGAAACACACTTGAGCAATGATCTCTCATTTCATACTAAAATAATAAATTTTTGTTTACCTGAAGTGGGCGGAAGACCGGTTTGAGAATCTATTTTTAATTTATGGCGTTGGTTTTTTTTTCTTGTCATATCTGTCAAATCACATAGAAAATAAAAGTGAAGTTGGCTGCGCTCAGCGTTTTGCTAAATTTGTTCGGTCATTTTATTCTGAGCTAGCTACAATGGAAAAAAGAGACACGACTTATGTGTTCTAATCAGCAGCGTTGCCGACCAAAAAAAAATTTCCGTGCCACATTTTCTAAAAAATCGTGTCATTTTCGTCCATATGAAAAAAACAAAAATTCGTATGTTAACAAAAAATATATAAATCAATTGTGGGGTGAAATACAACAAAAAAAATAGTAGAAATAATTTTTTCTACTAGAAAATAAGAGTTTCTGCCAGTTTTTCCTTCATCTGGCCTCCATTTGGAGCAATTTTCTCAAAATTTCTTCAAAATTCGCTTTATTTGGAGTAAAAATGGAAACAAAAAAAGCGTGCCATTTTGAATTTTTTCGTGCCACCGTGCCATGATAAAATTTTCGTGTCAAAAAGGCACGATCGTGCCACTTCGGCAACGCTGGTTCTAATTTGTCTGAGGTAAAAAAGAAACATAGAATTTATTTTTGACAGCTCAGTAAACTGCTCGGAGGTAAAAAAGAAAAATACCAATTGGCATGTGCTTGGTAATTGAACATACTCTAAGCGGAACAACGGAGTTTCGTGAGCGGGGACAGAAGAACCACAGACGGATTTAAAATTTTTGAAACCATATTGCCAAAGAAAACTGTTCAATACGAAATAAAACAAAAACTTGTCAAATAAACTCCCAAATTTTATCTATTGTATATAAATTAAAGTTTAGTTTTGTGTACGTTCGCTAACCAGCCAAACCGGTTGACCGATTTTCTTAATTTTTGTTTTTAATTAAAGAGGAATAAGGGTAGAAGGTTTAGGACAAAAATAATTATAAAAAATTTCAACATATTCGCTGCAAAACAATTTAAAAAAAACTATTTTTTTTTAACGCCCTGCGAAGCGGGCGGGGGTTCTGCTAGTTAATTAAATAATTTCCCTCATAATTTGTAGATAGAAGTTTAAAATATTACTCTACTAAAAATAATTCATATTAAATCTTCATAAAGTATGAACTTTGTGTACTTTCAGATCTCACTTCTTTTTACGGCTGACTTGTTACATGAGGGTTTTTGTATAGAAGAACTTGGCTCTCTTTTTAAAATGTACTTATGTTTTTGGTCTGATCTAACTTTTTTTTGCAAAGATTTTTCTCATTCTACAGCAATCAGAAATTCTCCATTTAATTAATCGCAATACCGAGTAAATAGGTGGATACAACTCCTCCTTAATCAAAAATTTCCTTTGCATGCACCTAAATGCCTACCGCTCTACCAAATTTCATTAGTTTTTAGAAACCGGAAGTGCTCCAAAAAATTGATAACTATTCTGAGAAAGTGGGCGGATACCACGCCCCCCGAATGGAAATTCTCAATTTGTTTCCTTTGTATTCACCACGGGGCCTACTACTGTGCGAAATTATAAGATATGCGGTGTCGGAAAGTGCTCCATAAATTTGATGGTCTGTCAGTCAGTCAGTTACGGTTCTTGTGATTTTTAAAGTCTAATATCTCAAAAACCACTTATGCTGAAGAGATGAAATTTGGCGAAATGCTTTTGTTTAGCTAGCCTAACAAATATACCGACTTTATTGGTACTGGAGTTTGTTCCTGTAAAAAGGGTGTATAGTGCCAGAACTTGGGTAGGCTGGGCACTACCGTGCCTTTTGATTACCAATTTCTGGTAGATATACCACAAATACAAAACTATTCGTATGTTGATCTGGTTTTCAACATGCTCCCTCCCATTCTATAATACTGATGATAACAAATTTAAATATTGTGAAATAAATTGTTCTATACTGAAATGAATGTCTATCTCTATATAACGACCATCAAAGCTGTAGAGCTGGTTGTTTACTTTTTCGTCAGCAAAATATGATTTTGCAAAAATATTATCAGTGAAAGGCAAAGTTAGGTATGATTCATCACATCGTAGGTACCTAATGCATTTTAAATCAAAAACCTATTTTCTTATCAAAATGTTTTAGCGCTTTGTATGGTTCTAATTCTAAAATTAAAAATACAAATAAATAAAAAGAAAATCAATATTTATCCAGTGCGCTTATTTTAAAAGAAAAAGCCACCTCTAGAGCGTGTGTTTATCTACGTTTGTATACGAATACGATTAGTTATGGAATCTTTAAATCTTTAAAATGGAGATAAGGTTACCTTTGTGAAATAAGGCCAAATATTTTAAGTATAAACTTATATCGTTTTGCACTTTTTCTCACGATAAATGTGGGTGGAAATCAGTGGCGTAGATAGTCTTTCACGATGTGGGGGGGGGGGGGTGGTGGAGGATGATTTGTGTAACAAATTTAAATACAAAAATTATTTACATTCTTCTTTTATATAACTTCGTCTGCTATGATTCCATTGTTAAGATGAAAACGTTTGTTCGCTAGAAGACGCGTTGATACCGCTAGTGTATAGCTTATTATTCTTAGCAACATATTGAGGTTCGTGAAATTTTCTTCTAGGCTGTCATCTAGTGCTTCAATTGAATTTTTAAATTTGATATCAACTCATAAGGATGAAATATGTCTTCCATGTTTTTACCTGAACAAAAGCAGCAGATATCCCGACAGCAAAACAAATATGATAAAAACAATAAATTTATCAGCTGCTTTGCTAATTTCAAATAAAGTATGCGGGAAGATGGTACCGAAAATAATCCTATTATTTTTCATAATTAGTAAATTTCTCTTCAAGATCCAGTATATAAAAGTCCAGAAATGGATTGAACATAATGATATAAAAGTTTTTACTTCAGTATTCGAATTCTGCCCACTATTCTTCTGTGTTGGATCCCAATGTAAACATTTTCAGCAATTTTTCGGAGCTTCATAAATTCTTCTTCTGCTCGAATTCTACGCGATGAACTGCGTAAATCTTTGTTAAGATCCATTACTGTCCAAACTCTAATTTTGCCTTTTGAAACTCGTGCCTTAAAGGCAACAAAAGTTGGTAAACCATATTGATAACCTATAAATTAATTAAATATTCCAAGTCTTGAGCAATTTTCAAATTTTTAACGCCACTTCCTGAGCTTCTCATTTTATCCAGAGTTTTGTAAAAAAAAAAACGGAAATAATTCACGAAAATAATCAACTGATTCAATATCTTTTTGTTCTTGAAGCTTGATCAGATTCTTCGATATTTTTTTTTCAGAATGAACCTTCTTTTAGGAGTAAGGAAGAAATTGTAAATGGTTTCTATAGAGCAAGGGAGTTATTGATGGCTGTTACCCTGCTGGTAATAGATATAGCTAGATTCAAAGAATGGTCGGAAAAATGGCCGTATAAAGCATGTGGCACAACTTTTTGCGGGTGATTGTTCAACAGTAGCTGCATCTTGCGTTTCATCTGTTAGAACAGAGTAAACTTTTGAAGATTTCTAATCGAGTTGAATACGCATGGGGGAATTGATCCCCTTGATCCCCCTCCCTTATACACGCGATTAGTGGGAATATTAATTGAGGTGTTTTTGTGTTTAGGAGGAGTAACTAAGTAACGGTATATACGACCATTTTTGCTTGAAAAGTATTTTTTTTATTTTATAAGTAGATACATAAATATGTATAAATGGATTGGATTTTTCTTCGTACACTTCGCATGACTTGGATGAACATCATCCGATTTGCATGCATATTTTTTTGTTGGACAACAACAACAACATCATAACGGAACCGAAAATTAGAAATTTCGACGGCAAAAGTAGGAAAATCGGGAAAATTCGAATTTGCATATATAGAAATGTGGATTTGTCAACCCGTGCGAAGTCGGGGCGATTTAGCTAGTTTTGTATAATATTAAACCTACTCTACAATACATTATTTGTGCCTTAAGAGCTGTAAAAAAAAAAAAACATTGAAGTAAACAAGTCCAATTATGTTCCCTATAGCTACTCAGTAATTTATTTATTACATGTTGAAAGATTATATTTATTATTTATAAACAAATAAAAAATATACAAAAGATGCACTTGCGCAGAGCGATTGGAAACAAAAATTATATATTTATATTATTTGACAGCTGTGTCAACTTCAAATGTTGTACATGAATAAAAGCTATACTAGTACAGCTGATTAATCGAGTTCTGTGTTTTATGGAAAAATTTAAGAATTATAAAAATTGATTGATTTATGAATCATTCAAAATCAAAATACACGTAACATTTTATTGCAAAGAAGGTACAGTGGGGTACTTCAATAAAAAGTGGGTATCAAGAATGTGAATAGGTAAAGCTAAATTAACAAAATTTCAAATCATTATTCTAAGGTGGAATAGAATTTAAAAAAAGGAATAAAATAAAATAAAATAAAATAAAATAAAATAAAATAAAATAAAATAAAATAAAATAAAATAAAATAAAATAAAATAAAATAAAATAAAATAAAATAAAATAAAATAAAATAAAATAAAATAAAATAAAATAAAATAAAATAAAATAAAATAAAATAAAATAAAATAAAATAAAATAAAATAAAATAAAATAAAATAAAATAAAATAAAATAAAATAAAATAAAATAAAATAAAATAAAATAAAATAAAATAAAATAAAATAAAATAAAATAAAATATAAAGTTTATACAAATCCCCAGATGCGAAAATAGTATAAAAATCCAAAACATGTTAAAAAGTAAAGAAGTAGGTACAATAAAATGAATTAAAAAAAAAAAGAAAATGGATCTTTATTCAAAAAGGACCAGCAATAACAAAGCAAAAGGATTGACAAGAGGAAAATCATGAACTAAATAAAACAATTTACAGATTTCTTTAAATACACTGTAAATTCATTTAAATTTAAAATTTGGCCGCTATTTTGGAAAAAGGGGGTAAGAGAACTAAATAAAAGTCTCACAAATAAAATTCTACAACATTTTTTTTTTAGAAAAAAAGAGAATTCTCTACAATTTTGTTGAACATAAATACTTTTTCGAGAAATTATATATAACAAAGTTATAACTAGAAATAGAAGAAAGTTTCACATTTTTCTTGAACATATTGGTATACAATAATAATTATAATTATATGTATAAATAACATAAATAAAAAAATAAATTGGGTGGCACGATAGCTCGTGCAGAACCAGGCCCAAATGAGTTAAAACTCCAAACCATAATTGTGTGCGTGTTTTTGACAGGAATTGAAGGGGTCTACAATTTTCTGCCGAATCCAAACGGTTAAGGTGAGAGGCACTTTTTCATGACAAGCGAAATACTTTTATATGATTTGCCAATTCCTCGAAAGAGGCTAGTAACCTGTGAAAAACATTTTTTTTTAGTTGGCACAGACTGGCATTCGAACCCAAGATCTCTTCCGCGTAACAGCTCTACGCACTTACCATTAGGTAAAGTCAAGGGCTAGATATACTTCTTTCAGTTCAATGAAATATTACATTTTGGCTGCAAATTGATATGACTTTATTTCAACCCAATTTAAATTTTGCGATATTTCCGCAATCGAGGCTTGCAATCGTAATTGGTTGCATTTTGTTCGTCTCTAGAAGCAGCTTGTGTTTAACTTTATTAATAACTAGCAGACCCGGGCTCGCGTTGCTTCGCAAAATACTATTAATTTATGTAGGTAGGTATATTATATTATTAAAAAAAGTGTATATGCCTACGTTTTGAGAAAAATCAATTCCCTTTTTTAAAAAATAATTTATTTGTAGGTACCTATGTATGTAAATATTTCATTTTTTTGTTAGTAAGGTTCATGTTCGATAGACGAACAGAATCTTTTCACCCCCTTTTTTCTTTTCTTTATCATCGTAACAATGCCATGTTCGATTGCTATTTCCTGTTTAATTTTTTTTAACTTGATTGCCCTTTACAAATGTATGTAATTCTTCAGTAGGTATGCAGGAGAAAAAAAAAAAAAAAAAAAAACAAATATACGTTACGTACCTACCTAACTGCGCTACGCTATTATAAATAAAGAAGTAACAATTGAGTGGAATCAGGAAGTTTAACAAAAACGGAAACAGGGGTCGGAGGAAGAGTAAATCCAAAATCGCCGCTTGATTGCGCATAAAACCATTTTCTAAATTAAAAAATACAAAAAGTTGTAATTTTAAAATTTATTTAAGTACAAATTTCTCAGCTTGTAGGTGTTATTAAGAAAAGATTCAGGCCTTAAAATTTGCGTTTAAATATTGACTTTTTGAAACAATCTCTATTATTGTAAAGTATCTAAAAGGTTTTGGCGTATAAGTGTAACGTAGTGTATAACGTAAATATGTGTCAACCTTAAACAAAAAATTTAAAAATATTAATATTCTGAAAAAAAAGAAGAAAATTGTCAAATTTTATATTGGACTAGCAAAACCCCCGCCCGCTTCGCAGGGCGTTAAAAAAATAGTTTTTTTTTAATTTGTTTTGCAGCGAATGTTTTGAAAAAAGAGAAAATTATTAAAAAAAAATGTTGCCGGTGACAGGAATCGAACCTGAGACCCCTCACTTCTAAAGCGGAGATCTTTCCACTGCACCACGAATTCTATTATTTTTTAACTGCGCATACTAAATATTGTTCAAATCAGTGACCCATGTGACCAATTAAAATTTGATTTCTTTTTTTAACAGATTATCTTTATTTTTTTATAATTTTTTTTTTGTCCTAAACCTTCTACCCTTATTCCTCTTTAATTAAAAAAAAAATTAAGAAAATCGGTCAACTGGTTTGGCTGGTTAGCGAACGTACACAAAACCAAACTTTAATTTATATATATAGAAGAAAGAAGAAGATAGAAGAAGATATATTTATAAACATGAAAATTGTTTTGCTCTCCCTCAAATCGAGTTTAAATTTGTTTTCGATTTATCTACCCCACGATATAAGACATTGTTTTTTTCCTTTATGCTTGTACTGTACAATAGGAAAAAAATAAAATTAACAGAAAAGAAAGTTTGAAACAAAAAAGTTAAACAAAATTCGTATTCAACAAATGTTGTTTTAAAATAAACTTGAAAAGTATGATTTATGTAAAATTTTCAAAATACAAATAAATTGATTGATATTGATAAATTTTGTTTATTCTTGTATCACATTTCACATTTATCAAGATTCCAATAATTATACGCGGTATTTAATAATAATAGGCGTGTTTTTTTTTTTGGAAAAGCTATCCGTTGTATAGTACCTACGATCTTACATGCATTACAAATACATACAACATCGGCAGTAGGATTACAGCCGATAAAAACTAAAGTAAAAACAATGGCATCATGTTAAATGTGTTCATGAAGTAGAGTAGTTATGATTGTAATTTTCCGTTTTTTTTTTTATTTTTAAGATCTCAGAGAACTCTCTCTCTTTTGATTTAAAATAAAATAAACTATTGATTTCTTTTAAATTCTTTTCAATTCTTCATTACGTCATTTTGACGTGTAGAATGAAATGACATTTCTTGTTCTCGAAATATTCGAGACCAAAGATTTTTTAAAACATTTTTTTTTATTTAATGTAGTAAGAAAACCACAAATTGATTTTTTTTAAAAAGCCTTTCTGCACTCTATAATGTTTTGATCTGTAAAATAAAATTCATCCGAAGTCGATATCTCTATTCCTTCTCTAGATCAGTGTTGTTCGAATTTTTTACATTACGTTTTTTACGTTAGTTTTTGACCTGCTCTATTTTTACTATGCTTATGTAAAAAACGTAAAAAAATAAAAAAAAAAAAAAAAAAACGTGGAACGGTCGATGTCAATAATGGAATTTGATCTCAAAGTACTCGTTCAATCATGTAATAACACAATAATACACATAATACACAATGCAACACATGGCACTTGAACGACCGAAAAGTTTTTTTTTATTTATTCAGATTTTGACAGATAATGACAATGTCTCTCATTTTCTCTCTTTTTTCTCAGTAATTTACTCAGTATTTACCTTTTTTACGAGTTTTTTACGGGTTTTTTACGTTGTTTACACTTATTTACGAGGTTTTTACCTACTTTAAAGTAGAAAAGGTAAAAATAGTTTTTTACATAGATTTGAATATCACTGCTCTAGATACCTACTGTGATCGAAAGAATGTATTGTAAACGTATGAACATAATGTACATACACATACACATACAGACAGCTCTCTAAAAATGATGGATTCGGATACTTCTTCGGAGAGATATTTCAAAATTTTCGATTCAACAAATTGGACTAATTACAATAACATCTAATTGGAAGAAGAAAAATTAACGCCGATGACGTCATCTACTGCATGAGTCATAAACGTTGAAATTTTATTTTGACTATAGTCTACGAACAAACCTTTTTTCTTGGGTTTATTTTGTTTTTTTTGCAGGTTTTACTATTTCGGCTGCAAATTTTAATCGTCGCTTAACAAAATGGCAAAAGAAAGAAAAAGGTACCTAAACGAGAATATAATATTAAATTATAAATTTTATAAAACATGTATATTACAATTACGAAAAAGTCAATGGGAAAAAAGGAAAAACTGGACTGGAGCTACGAAAATTTATTCGATATGATTTTTTTATTTTCAAATTATTCTGACAGGTGTTCAATAGTACCTACCAATGTGAAATATAAAAACCAGGCTTGAGCTAGAGCCTAAACGGATTGACCGATTTGCTTTAAATTTTGTACAGAGCATTTTTATATGATGAACTTTTAGCTCATCCAAAACGGGTTGATCCCATGCAATTATTTCTTTTTTTCGCCTTTTTTCGAAAATGGCTCTAACGATTTTGATTAAATTTCGTAAACTTTATTGGACGAAGTGATTTTAAGAAAACAGCGTTTCAAGTTTTTGTCAAAAAATTCGCATTACGAAAATGGGAGTTTGACATTTTTTTTTTAAATTGTTTTATTTTCGAGTTATTCACCTATAGCTTTTTAAAGACTTGACCGATTTTGTTATGATTTTGTAATCTTTTAACCAACCAAACATCCAGCTTTGAGTTTACTTTCAGCTCTTATAGTTGTTAACCACAAGACCAAGTCCGTATACGTATACAGTATAGCGAATATTTTTTGAATGGTAAAAATTATAGGAAATCTCTGAAAAAAAAAAAAAATGCTAGAAAATTTCTACTGAGGAAATATCTTAGAAAAAACACCAGATTTTGTATGGATATATTTTTTGTTTTTATTTTGAGTAGGTATAGGTACTGACTGAATGAGTGTCCTGATGAATGTAAAAAATATATACACCATACCACACTGAAACCCCCCGTTTCATAACCTATAAAATTTAATTCAAAAATTATTATTGGAGATCTCATGTCATGCGGCTAGAGCAGACGGAGGCCCACGGGAACGCCGCATCTGAACATCTAACTGGACGATCACACGGAGGGATCAAATCGTGTGCATCTCTGAACCAGCCAACAAATTTTCCATAGCCTGACCTCACACATTGCTGTAGAACTCTGAGCGAAGAGTGATGATCCCCTAAGATGTATTTCGAGAAATCCCTGTTATCAAATCATTTATCATACATGTTGTGGTATCAAAAGGGCGCTAATTGGGTCACTGAGCTCGTGGACGTCTATGATTACTTTTAATTAGTTTAATTAAAGCTCTCCAACAAAATCCAGATTTATAGAAATTTTCTTTTGAAGTTTCACCTTTTTATTTACATTAAATAATTTCCTGAGTTATTTTTAAAATGTTGTCAACACCTATTTATAAAAAAAAGAAAAAAAAAAAAATTTCCTGGTGTGAAAAATATCTACTCCGCCGCACCGCCGCCGTTGATCTTTTAAAGTATATATGTATATTATTGCTCCACCCCTTCTACTAATTTTAGTTCAAGAGAAAAGAGAAATTTTAATTCAATTTCATGGTAGAGTTACATTAAAAAATAAAAAAAATTATTCGACTTTGCAAGAGACCTTTTGATGTGCAGACTTACTATATAAATTGCTTATAAATATAAACAAAAGCTACGTGCAGGTTTTATAAAAATAATTCAGATGGCCAAATTGCTAAATTTTAATATATAATCGTTTTGTCAGTGCAGAAGAAAACAAAACAAACAAAAAAAACCGTAAAAAGGCTTACGTTATTGACATTCTGTCAGCGAATTGATATCGATAACAATAAATCATCGTCACAATTTGTATTCGATTAAATGCATTTAAAAATTCGAATTAAAGGTGTTTACCTCGAAATAAAATTTTGTGTTTGTTTTTTTATTTTTCATTTTTTTTTTTTTTTAACTTAGTATTTGGGTTATGTGTTGCTTTGTTATTGTAAAATTTAGTTTAGTCCAGTAGCTAATACCGCAACCTAAAAAAAAGATGAGTTTAAATTTTAAAACGTTTTGTACTAGAATAGAAAACAATGGTATAGTTACGGTGACCATCCGTTCATTATAATAATGAACAGTTCTGTATTTGAAGATGATGTTCATTATGAATTATTTGTTACACAAAAACACATAAATGTTCTGTGTTTCAGAAGTTGTTCATTATTTATTCTGTATTTCATACAAATTCTTAAAAACAATAACATAAATATTGGAGAAAAATTCATTGACAAAAAAAATAGTAATGCTTACGTGCCCTTACCAATCGAACGAACGAACAAGACATCTATAGTTTTTATTTTTGTCCTGAACGCACTTTATTGGTTTTGACATCATCTGCCATGTACACACCAGAAACTATTAAAATTAAAAAAAAAACATATCGGTTGTTTCCTGCCTGCGTTGTTAAAATTGGTAACTTTTACTTAAAATTTTGTTTTAAAAGCAAACAAAATTATTGAAATTTATTTTAGTCAACCCCAATCCCTGATGCCACCGAGAATGTAAGATCTATTTTGATAACTAAATACAATAATGAACTCAGTTATTTAGAGTTCAAAGAATATTAAAAAAAAAAAAAACAGAACTTAGTGACGGAAATTTACTCTTCAGAAAAATATCAACATCTCTTAAAAATGAACTATGTTAATTTGAACTTTAACAGTCGTATTTATTAGATTTCCTTAGAACACTCTTGGACAGTTGTCCAGCTGGCCATTGTCTAAATAGTTGGACATCTCCTTATTTATAAACGCATTCCAACAGTGGCCTACAAATGTTCTCATACACTCCCTCACATCCCTGTAATCCGTCAATTTCGTGAGCATTTGGATACTTTCAATGAACATTTCGTTCATTTGAAGATTATTTTTCAATATTTAGTTCATTGAACGTCCCCACTTTAGAATAGGTTTGGACAACCAATTTCAATGTCTAAGACACTCGATGGAACATGATTATAAATAAGGTTTTGGACTTGGACAGCTGTCCAAAGTTAGACATACCTACTGTGGAAAGGGTTTATAAATATGACTGTAAGTTTTTATGTTTGTTTTGTAACGAAGCGTTACAACCTCTACAGTAACCCTAATTTAATAATAAGATATATAGTAAGATATTTATATAAATAATAAATGTCATTAAATAATCATTCGTAACTTTAAGCAAAAGCATGCGACACCTATACGCACCCTTATGATGCATATTGTGCACAATTACGGCACAACCATTTGTAGGCAGTTAGTCAATGGAAATACTTAAAAATCCCATATGATTTTACACTTCCTCTTTTGCAGTTCACACTGTCTTTCACCCCAGAAATTAACAAGAGGAAGTGAAGAAGTTGACTAAATTGTCTTTTATTCTCGTCCAGTGTTGGATACCAACCAAGAGTATAGAGAATTCAAGATCGGGCCGTGACGTAAAATCCTACTCAGGTGTCTCGGTGGCAGATAAGTATTATTTAGCGGAGTTCACTCTGCTTGAAGAAGCTAATCTAATTTTTTTTATAAAAATTGTTAGGGACATTAGTTAGAGTAGGGCAAACAGTTTGAGTAGTATTATTTATTTACGCTTATCGTTATTACATTATTATTATTACATTATTACTAGGTATAAGGGTTTTCCATAAGAAATCCCGCCCGTTTATTTCCTTTGGCCTCCTCTTCAAGAAGTCCACTGGACAAGGTTCTCCTCCGAGAGTTCCGCCCGTTTATTTCCCTAGGTTGCTTACTAGGGACAAGAGTTTCCTTTGAGATTCTCGACCGTTTAGTTCCTTTTGGTCTCCTCTTCAAGAAGCCATTGGACAAAGGTTCTTTACAAAAGTTCCGACCGTTTAGTTCCCTAGGTTGCGTGCTAGGGACATTTAGAGCTTCCGATAAGGATCCTCGAACCCGTTTCGTTCCTTCGTGGTCCTCTTCAAGGCGCCCGCTGGACAAGGTACTCCTCTAAGAGTGTCCGACCGTTTTGTTCCTCAGGTTGTATGCTGAGGACATTGTATATGAAATACCATGTTAGTTATTTAAGTTGCCGAACATTGTAGTATATGAAGTACCGTGTTAGTTTATATTAAGGATATCATTTTTGTAAAAGACCATTATATGAAATACCGTGTTATAAACCAATAAGATAAAATAAACGAAAATTATAAAAGGAATCTAAAAGAAAAGAGTCAAAAACCATTATTTTATTTGGAGTTACCAGACCCTTCAATCCCAAGTTTTGTTGCTTCTTTGGGAAGAATCTTGGACACACCGGTGAGTCTACCTCAGCCGTGAGGAAAAAGCATCACAGTTTGTAAGACTTTTTTGTTTTAGAGTTATTTTGTTTTTTATTTTAAGTTTTATGCAAACAAGGACTGAATTTCTATACCTTCTCTTTTTAACTTAAGTCTTTTTCCGTAGATATTTTTTAATTAAATGGAAAAATTAAAAATTTAATTGAATTTTTTTTTTTTTATTTGTTCATTATTTGCAATTTGAAAATATGGTCACCGTAGGTATAGTTCACACCAAAGTTCTTATTATATTTTTAGTTAATAATTTATTAAAAATAACTAATGGTTCTTATCGTTTTTCACTTTTCAAATTCTCAATAAATTTTTTATCGTTGTTTACAGCGTTGCCACAATGTTACAGTGTAACAAAAGTGTTACACTTTTCTTAATTTTTTTGTATTTGTTACAATGTTACTTTTTTTTCTTTTGGTTACACTTTTTTCTCCAATTTTTTTTTTTTTCTTTAAAATTGTACTTTATTTTTTTTTTAATCAGTGTAAAGTGCGCTTAAACAACACCACCTATTTGTACACCTACGTCCTAAATTGAGTTGAAATCACCTTCATTCGACTCGATCGAACTCGTTCAGTTACAGTTTAGTCGAAATCTTGCTATCTTTCACTTCAAATTCAAACTCGGTCTCTCGATCCAGCATATAAAGATGGTTTAAACTTATGTTCCTATTAAAAATAAAAAATTGAGTTCAAGAGCATTATTTGCCTTTAAATCATTTTTTCAATTTGTTACATTTTTTTCGGTTTTGTTACGTTTTTTAAAAAAATATGTTACACTTTCGTTAAGCCCAGCGGCAACGCTGGTTGTTTACGTTTTTCATAAAAAAAAAATCAGCATTTCAAAAATTAATACAATATTAATTCTAACTCAAAAAGTGTAAATCAAACATTGAATCATGATAAATACAATTCATTAATTTGGATAATAATACATACATGTATGCATAAATGAAAAATTGAATTTCATTAATAA
This sequence comes from Epistrophe eligans, assembly GCA_951394125.1. NCBI lineage: Eukaryota > Metazoa > Arthropoda > Insecta > Diptera > Syrphidae > Epistrophe > Epistrophe eligans. The sequence continues at coordinate 83,734,132 of OX596028.1, read as the reverse complement.
ATTAAATTTTTAAAGTTCTACGAGAGGAAGGATGTGCATTATTTAGCATTTTATTTAAACTGGTTCTTAAACTCGTTACTTTATTCATATTTTTTTTATATAAAATAACATGAAATTAATACAATTCTATAGCTGTCTTTTACTAATAAATATAAAATGTACAGAAAATACTGTAGTTTAATGCTATAACGTGGCGATATAAGCAATTAGAAATCGTTAATGGTTTAATAATACTCGTATAATGACATATTATAATATTAAATTGTTAAACAATAGTAAAAATTAATTTTGTATGACTATTCGAAAGTAGTACCTTATATTGGAATTTGCTTAGTATTTAGATATATTATTGACAGACTTGCATTAAGTTTAATCAAAATTGCTTTAACCGTTTTTGAGAAAATTTGAAAAAAATCGAAATCATTGTATGTATTACATATCTACATTTCTATGAGCTAAAACAAAAATTCGAATTTCTCCCACGGAGAATCAGATACAAAATCTGTGATTTAAATTTGAAGCAAATCTGTCAATTAATTTAAGCGATGGGCGGGTAAAAGACAAGAAAAAAAGGTTTGAAAATCTCCATCAGCGTAGGTAATGTGAGATTTTGTTAAAATCTCAATTAAAACAAAAAACAAGAAGGTTACTAACGAAATTCTAATCAGTTTTGTTTATAATGGGTGGTTAAATTTTAAGGGCCGATGTTGAATGTGAACCACACTTAAACGTCAAGTTTTTTTCTGCATTTCATTTGATATTTCTCAATTTCAGACTAACTCAATTTAAACCATGGAAATAGTTTCTCCTGAAGTGTTTAGTCCTACTACCTGTGTTGTTTTTAATTAATTAGCATATATTTTATTCGCTTTTATTAGGTTTTTAAATTTACATTCGTCTTTTGAATAATCGCCAACGAAACGCCTATTTGTGTGGACTAAGGGCCGTTAAAATTTATTTTGAATCGAATATTTGTTTTAGGTTCTTAGTTTAAATAATTTGTATTTACTTTCATTATAACTTTCATTATGACTATGAAATCAATTACCTTAAATGTAATTAACACAGTGATTTCCTTCAAGAACTTGTACCCATTACTATTTTCAATTACCTGTATTTTTTTAATTGAATTTTTTTCAATTACAATTACAGGTAATGGAAATGTATGTTTTTTTTCAATGACAATTATGTTTAATTGTAATGAAAATAGTTCAATAACTAATTACTTTTAATTGAAATGAAAGTTGAAATAAATTACTAAAAGTACCTAATGATTGTTTCCCAAATCTGATTTTTTTTTTCAAGTCGCGTAAGGAGTAATGGCGAGGCGATAAACTGTTATAAATTGCCATTTTTATAGTCTCGTCCTAAATAAAATTGTATAAATTAATTTGTTTTTTTATAAACATCTAAAAAAATTAACTTTGTCATATCCATTAACATCATGTTTTGTCATGCGTTAGTGTAAAAAAATTTATCAAAATCGGTTACTGCGCATTATGGTCCAAAAAGCCAAAAGTCGTGGCAGAAATAACGGGTGATTTTTAAGCTGGTTTGGTTTTGGCAACACTGGTTTTGACAGCTGACGTGTGTTTAGTACCTTGTGTCACTGTCAAACAGCTTCAGTTTGGTTTGCAATTTAACCATGGATCGTCTTACAAATGAACAACGCTTGCAAATTATTGAATTTTACTATCAAAATTCGTGCTCGGTTCGAAATGTTCATCGCGCGCTGCTTCCATTTTATGGTCGGATCATTTTTGGTTGAATGGGTACGTAAATAAGCAAAATTGCCGCATTTGGAGTGAAGATCAGCCAGAAGCATTGCAACAGCTACCAATGCATCCCGAAAAAGCCACTGTTTGGTGCGGTTTATGGGCCGGCGGCATTATTGGGCCATATTTCTTCAAAGATGATGCGAATCGCAGCGTTACTGTCAATGGTGAACGCTACCGAGCGATGATAACAAACTTCTTTTTGCCCGAAATGGAAGTTCTTGACTTGCATGATATGTGGTTTCAACAAGACGGTGCCACATGCCACACAGCACGCGAAACAATGGCGCAATTGCGAGGCGAGTTTGGTGAACAGTTAATTTCACGTTTCGGGCCGGTCAATTGGCCGCCTGGATCGTGCGATTTGACACCATTAGATTATTTTTTGTGGGGGTATGTCAAGGCTAATGTCTATAGGGACAAGCCCGCTTCGATTGACGCACTGGAAGCCAACATCCATGCATTCATTCGTGAGATACCGGCCGATATGTGTGAAAGAGTATGCCAAAATTGGACTCAGCGGATGGGCTACCTGAGACGCAGCCGCGGTCAACATTTGCATGAAATTATCTTTAAACATTAAATTGCAAGGTTCAAACTATCGATTCAAATAAATATTTCATTCATTTTTTCGAATTTTTTGTGTTTTTTTTTTTTTAAAGTTCTAAACCTCTTAAAAAATCACCCATTACAAAATCCGATGTTTTTTTTTTTAATTTTTAAAAACGAATATAAAAATAGCTTCAAAAAAGGCCAACAAAATAATCTTTTGGTAAATTGTTTGTTTTTTTTTTACTCTAAATTATGATTGCACTACTTTGAAAAGCTGTATATAATTTTGTTCTAGAATAAAAACAAAAACCGATCACCGGGACGAAACGTCAAATTTTTTGTGGGCTAAAGGACGTTAAAAGCTAGCTATTTCGAACCAGCGTTGCCGCCCAAAAAAAATGTCCGTGCCACATTTTCTAAAAAATCGTGTCATTTTCGTACCATATGAAAAAATCAAAAATTCGTATGTTAACAAAAAATATATAAATCAATTGTGGGGTGAAATACAACAACAACAAAAAAAAGAAGAAATAATTTGTTCTATAAAAAATAAGAGTTTCTGCCAGTTTTTCCTACATCTGGCCTCCATTTTTGGATTAAAAAAATGGAAACAAAAAAAGCGTGTCATATTGAATTTTTTCGTGCCACCGTGCCATGATAAAATTTTCGTGTCAGAAGGGCACGATCGTGCCAGTTCGGCAACGCTGTTTCGAACTGAATTTATTTATTTTATTTTATTCAATAATACGTAGTTGTTTTATTTGTTAGAAAATTTAAAAAAAAAATGTTTAATATTTTTAATAAATAAAATTTATAATATGAGTTATTGAAGTTTGTATACAGCTACAAAAACATTTTGCAATGTTTTGATTATAAATGTACTTAATTTGTTTAAAAAAAAAAAAAAAAACAACATAATTTGCTTACATTTTGGTCTTAAAAGCAAATTTACTTATGGAATGTTTGAGTTATTTCCTTCCTTAGTAGAGCTGAGAACGTAAAATGTATTTCTTATTTCACCTAGAATACGTTTTTAACGTAAAAAAATCCGCCTCCCTTTTCTTAACTGGGAATTATTAAAAAAATGGACTCCTTGTAAACAAAATACTTATTGTTATATATATATTGAACATTCAATTTTCGTAATCCGCCCACTTTGACGCCTCTTTTTGAATAAATTCCTCCTATAAACTAAGAGTTTTTGAAACTAAAGTAAGTAAATAAAAAATGAAAGTTGACATATCAGGAAATCAGGAAAGAAAATTATAATTCTTAATCCTTTTTGTTTTTTTTTTTTAATCTGTCAAAACTAGGAGATTCATTTCACGAAGATGCAGTTTTTGAGAAATTAAATTTAAAAAAAAATGAAAAAAAGAAAAAGGTAAAATCTAGTTAATCCAGTTTATTTTTTTTATTATTTGCTAAAAACCGGATGTTATGCAATAACAAAAATAAAAAATGGATAATCCACCAATTTATTAGTAGAGTAAATTAAACTTGGGAAAACAAATAAAAAGTGTTTTTTCTTGGAAAAAAAGTATTTTTATTTTTTTTTTAATTTCTGAAAAAATAATATACATTTTAGCATCCGTTTTTCTGTTTTTTATTGAAAATTAATAATAATTAATTGAATTTTGAAAACAAAATAAATTACACTTAATTATATAAAATTTTGAAAAAAAAATAGTTTGAATTTTATTCTTCAAAACTTCGAGTTTGAAAATTAATTTTTCAAAACTTATTCACTAACAAAACTTAATTTAAAATGAAAATTAGAGAAGAGATTTCTGGCTTTTCAAAAAGGTATAGCATGGCATTTCCGTTTTAAGTCAATTTTTTAGAAAATTGCCCCTCCCGCCTAAATGGAGGGAAATAGACCCCCCTCACATACGATTTTGTTATTGTCTTAACCCAACCTACTCACTCTGACATTTTGGTGCACCTTACACCAATCACCGCGTATAAGTGATGTCGATACCAAAATCCTTGAGGAATTTTTATTATAAAAAATTAACTCTTTATCAAATTAAACTTGTTTTAATATCTAAAACATTTTTTCTGGTGTTGGGTAGGGACTGTCTCACTGTAGGAGTAGGTATACCAACGGTGAAACAAACGAGGTGTAGGTACTTGACTAATTTAATTTCACTTTTTTTGTCGGTAAATAATGTTAAGCTAATTTTTAGTATGGAAAAAAACCCAAATGATGGAGGTTTCTAACGTAATTAATAATAAATATTAATTACTCTGAATACTTTTTTGATATTGTCATAGTGTCTTACTGTTGGATACTCCTCCTACATATGTACATTTACTGAATAATGTAAGGAAATTTTTAGGTTTCCAATTGACAAGTTGTCTTGAGATGAATGTTCATTGAAGGTAAGCACAAATCCACTGTCATACCACTTTTTTTTTTTTTGGATTTTTTAATTTTCTTGAAAATGACTTTAACGATTTTGATAAATCTTCGTGCCTGCAATGCTCAAAGTAGTTTTTATAAAACTGCATTTCAGTTGGGCATTCTATTTTGTTTAAGAAAATCAAACTCATTAATTATGAATTTGGCGAATTTTGTATAATTGATTGTTTTACTAAAATACATATTTCTCTAAAGCTGAAAATATAAATAATCCTTAATTGTTGACTATGAACAATTACTTCAGATCACTTGACACGCAAATACTGAAAGTATACAATTATTTTTTTTCTTACTAAATAAATGCTGTAGGGGAAGAAAGTTATTCAAGCTCTTAATTAATGAGTATGTTACACCTACTTCATATAACAAGATTATAAAATAATAAGTTTAATGCCTTCGGGATTGTGTTGGCATTAAAACCCATTCATTTAAATAAAAGCCAATAAGGTAAACAAAATAATATTCAATTGTTTAGCTGGACATGGTATCATCTTAATATAATATAATCTACACTCCGCTTCATTTAATTGAGGTCACGCATCATTTGTTTGAAATATCCACCTAATTAATATCAATTTGACTATATATGTATAACAAAAATATTTTCTTCACACATCTATTTGAAATAAAACAAAAATGAGAAATATTTTGGAATATATAGGCCATGTGAGATGTGATGTCTTGTGTCTTGTGACAAAAATAAAATAAACGAGAGCGGTTCCAATGAAATTAATGGAGTTGGCAAAGAATATTATTAAAACTTAGATAAAAATATTTTTTTTTTTAGAAACTGGACACGACTCCTTTTATAATAAGAATCTTAAAAATTTATAAATGTTTAATTTAAATTCTTATGTTCAACATTTTACGTAAATTGTAAAATAAGTGCTAAAGCTTAACTTAAATATTAAAATTTATCTTTGGAGTACATCACCATAAATTTAAACAGGCTGATGGCGCTGGACTCAGCATATTTCTTCAAGGTCTTAAACATGTGTATCAATTGTTTCATCAATTGAATTTTTTTAAAAAGGGTGGTTAAGTTTTAAGGGCCGATGTTGATTTTGAATAAAACACAAATTATTTAGGAAATTATTGTCATTTCTTTTTATTATGATAATATTGGTATGGTTCAATTATGTAAGTATGGAATAAGATATCGGCCAAATGGCCACTGCGACCTCGGCGGCACACCTACATCCAATGATGGTCGAAATTTTCGATGACGCTGAGGCATAATTGAGGTTCTATGCCGTTAATGTGCCGAATTATCTCATCCTTTAGCTCTTGAATTGTTGCTGGCTTATCGACGTACACCTTTTCTTTCAAATAACACCAAAGAAAGAAGTCCAACGGTGTCAAATCACATGATCTTGGCGGCCAATTGACATCGCCACCACGTGAAATAACACGGCCTTTGAATTTGTCGCGCAAAAGAGCCATTGTTTCGTTAGCTGTGTAGCAAGTGGCACCGTCCTGTTGAAACCACATATCGTCCACATCCATATCTTCCAATTCGGGCCATAAAAAGTTCGTTATCATCTCACGATAGCGAGCACCATTCACAGTAACTGCCTGACCGGCCTCATTTTGGAAAAAATACGGCCCGATGATGCCGCCAGCCCATAAACCGCACCAAACAGTCACTCTTAGTGGGTGCATTGGTTTTTCGACAATCACTCTTGGATTATCATTCGCCCAAATGCGGCAATTCTGCTTATTGACGAATCCACTGAGGTGAAAATGCGCCTCATCACTGAAGATGATTTTCTTCGAAAATTGATCATCCACTGTTGCCATTTCTTGCCACCATTCTGACCATTGACGACGACGCTTGAAATGGTCAAGAGGCTTTAGTTCTTGAGTCAATTGCACCTTGTAAGCGTGTAAATGCAAGTCTTTATGCATAATGTTCATCAACGACGAGCGTAAGAGGTGCAATTGTTGGGCACGACGACGAGTTGAGGTGGACGGCTCTTCAGCCACACTATCGCGAACAGCAGCAATATTTTCTGCAGTACGAGCTGTACGAGCATGCACTGGTGTTTTCACATCTCCTACAGACCCGGTTTGCTCAAATTTTTGCACGATTTTTCCGATTGTACGCACATTTGGACGATTAAATTGACCGAAAAAATCACGAAGTACACGATATGTATTTGATTTGAACGCCCATTTCCATAATAAGCCTGAATAACTTTAACGCGTTGCTCGATTGTGTATCTTTCCATGGTTCAATTTGAGTTAGTCTAATATTGAGAAATGTCAAATGAAATGCAGACAAAAACTTGACGTTTAGGTGTAGTTCACATTTAACATCGGTCCTTAAAATTTAACCACCCGTTACATTGAAATCATTTAATGCCGAAGGCATTTCAGCACAGGGTTCAAAGGGATATTAGAATATTAAAATATCAATTCAAAAAATTTAAATCGCCAAAAAAAAATATCACCTTTTTTCGGGTACATCAGCAAATAAAATTTCAAACCGCCTGTTTGGCGATAAATCGCACAATCGCACAATCTGACAAGCCTGGTTCTTATTGGCCTGAGAGAAAAAGTGTGTAAGCAAAAAAAATAATATTCAATTTTGCAATTTTGAATATTTGTTGTCTTAGGTCTGACTAACCGATTCTCTGCAGTTATTGCCTAAACAGAAAGAAACTTACCAAAAATCATTCTATAAAAAAAGGAATGAACATATCCAACTGCAATAATAGAATTTTAATTTCCTTCATCTAACGTAATTATTAGTTCGTGAACGTACATTGGACTTCCAATATGATTTTGCAGGGCTAGGTACTACCTCGGACTAGGAATTGATAAATCCTCCATGAGTATTTCTTGTCATGATAAAATTTCTGTGATCTACTCGGCCGTATTACGCCGAATATTATAGGTCCCCTCCATTTCTGCTCACTATAAATCAACACATACACATATAAATGGTTGAGAATTGAGAGTATAATTCACTAACATCTGTCTCACCATTAATTTATTTTTCTAAGGATATTGATGACTTAGATAAGTATGTATATAACTTTGTTGGTATACTAGTAAATCCTCAGTCAATACAAAACTTTGAATTTAATGAAGTTGCTCATATACAAAAATGCATCCTACATCTAGTGACGCGGACTGTTTACTCCAATTTCAACTGCCGCAAACATTTTCTTGTTTACAATTCTGATTCGAATTTTATTGTTCACTTCAAGTGTTATTTTGTTTAATTTAATAAATAAATAAAAAATGGAAACAAGAAATCCCTTTCTGAAAACTAACTGTTTGCTTGTTTCAAATATGACCTAAAGCAGCACCTGCTGTCTCAACTTGTGACAATGGCAATAAAAATCATTTATTTATTAATAAGTCAATATTTAATACAATAATTATATTGGAGTGACTTTTCATTTAATTTATTATCAATTTCTCTTGGGGTCGTTAAAAATGTCACCTAAAAATAAAAAAAAATAAGTGCTTGCTGTTGGTTAGCAATAAACAGATCAACGTCCCGAAGGTTGGGTCATTTTTTGTTTTGTTTTGCAAAAAAACTCTCATTTCTCATCGTTTGTGGAAACCCCATAATCCGTGCTCTTAATGCATTTATTTAGTCTCAAAATATTGTTAAGTCATTTTGGAGAAATTTTTATTATGGAAATTTAATCCAAAACCCCATCGACAGGTTTTACAAAAAAAAAAAAAAAAACACAGTTGGCCAAAAACTTAAAAGGTTTAAGGCCACACGACAGTCGCAACAAAACATTAAAGATACTTCCTCTGATAATTATGATGAGTCATTCGCCCACACACGCGACGACCGACGAAGCGACGATGCCAATGGCGAATGAGTATAAGCTCATGATTTCAGAAAGCCGGTCTACTGACTCGGTTTTAAATATCTCAGGGTGACAATCGGTCTGTCGAGATAAGCTACTATCTTTAACGTGTTCTATTTAGATTTAAGAACCTACGACAACAACTGATCTAAAAAGATTCATTTGATTTCGGTCATTCACTCAACAGTGATATGAAAATGAAATGTTTCATCAGGCAGGCATACATATGTGTTGTATATACTCGTACATATTATATACAAATGTATGTAAATGTAGATGAATTCAAACTTTTGTAGTCGTCAAGTGAGATAAGCTGTGAGTAAGCAAACAATGATGATGATGATGATGACCTGTCAACCGCTTGAATGATTTAAAAAACAACAATTATGACGCTACTTCCATCGTCCATAGTGGGCGCAAAAGCGGAAAATTTCCGCTAAGATTTTTTTTTAGTTTTATATAAATTTATTATCTCAATATATAAAGTGTTTTTTGCCAATCAGCCTTATGTAGTAGGTATTAATTTATGCTGATGAAATTTATTCGATTGTTTTCAATATGGGAATAAGAAGAAGGTTGAAACGAAATGGGACGATCAAGAAAGCGGTGGTTTTTTTTGTATAGGTATTTAATTTTTCGAAATCACTTAGTTTAATTTATTTTTGTTATTTAAATATAAATTTGAAAATTTATTTATAGTTCATAAACATACACTACACAATACACATGATACGAAGTAGATTACAATTCACGCATTCGAAAATATTCAAAGACAAGGTACCTATTAGTCAAACATCGCAGTTCGCAAATTTGCAACGTTTCCAAAGAAAATGCAATATCATGGTATAAATATAAATTTAATGGTTTTAAGCGATAAAAGAGCTATATATAGCATTTGTCGATTTTAAGACGACAGCTTTGAACCTTATAAACATAAATGCACCAACACTGCTGTTAAGGATTGTTCCAACTTTTCTTTTAGCTAAAAAAAGACTTTTAAAAACAAAAAAAAATGGTATCAGGCAAGGTTGCCTTCCTTGTTGAGTGGATTACTTGAACTTCGTATATTAGATTTACTTTGAAACTAAACTCCCTGGTGGCCTAAGGATTGCAAATTTAAATATAAAAAGCTTGGTTTTTGCACGCTGATGTTAAATTTATCCCAAAGTTCGAAAAAACAACAAAACTTGGGTTTTCTGGCAGATTAAACCTCCCACTTGATGACTGTAAACACATTTTTATGTTAAAAGCATGTTAAAAAAAATATGTCAAAGTTCAAGTTCTGTAGAATTATTCATAAGAAGGTCAGGTTTGAGAGGAAGAGTCCCATTTTTTTTACAAGTTGTTCGCGTGGTTTTAATTAAAAGTTTTCTTTTATTTTAATAAATATTATCTTATTGACTAACTATGTGAGTTGATTTGTGATAATGTGTGCTTTTCATTAAATTAGGGAGGAGAGGAAATAAAAATTAAAGTTTGGTATATTAGAGAAAAAATGAAGTTATTCAGTGTTATTTAAGTTGAAGACCCTATTTGTTGTAGAGCCATGTATGTTAGTAACCAAAAAATGTTTTGTTATTTTGCGCACAGGTGCGACAGCGACACCCATACTATTCGTATTGTATCTTTATTGTTTCTCCTAAGGGTTACAAGTCTTCCACCACACTATCCTCTCTTCCAATCCCTCTCTCTTTACTCCTTCTCACAACCTCTAGTGCCTTTATCCAATCTTCCCCCCTCCCTCCTTCGTCCATTATATCCCTCATTTTTTCCCCTATTGATTTTCCTTCATCTCCGCCTGACCTACATCTTTCTATTACATGTTCCCACGTCTCTTGCTCACCTTCACACACTCTGCACATTCTCTCTTCTTCTTGTTTCCAGTACCATCTTTCTCTCACCTCATTCCCTAGCCTGACTCTCGCTATTCTCTTTGTTCTGTCTGCCTTCCATCCTGCTTTCAGTTTCAGATATTGCGGGATCCCCTCTGTCATTACTTCTTTATACAACCTGTTATATCTGGATTCATTTATTAGTTCCCATCTTTCTTTCCTTCTCCTGCTCTCTTCTGTCTTCCCATTCTACTCTCTCGTATCCTGTCGTATTGTCCTCTCTTCCTTCCCTTCCCCTCGTTCTCTTTCTCCCATGTTTCCACCGTGATCCTCTCTCGCTTCCATCCCCCTCTCTCTCTCTCATCTCCTTTAAACATTCCCTCGCTATCTCGCTTCCTTTCCCACCTGTTAATTTCTCTTCGCCCTTTTCCCTGCTCTTATCGTTATCATATCTCTTTTTGTTTCCTCTCTCACCATGTATCCTGGAGTTTGCCATTCTACCCCTAGTGTCCATTTGAGGTACCTCTCTTTCATTCTTTCCATTTCTTGTCTCTCCTCCCATCCCTATACTTCCGCCCCATATCCCATCACCGTCTACATCGAAAAGCCACATCTTTAAATTTTTTTTTAAGACTAAAAATAAACGGTAGGTACCTGGTATATATAAATGTTTTTGGCATTTTTGGAAAATTTAATTTTTCCCAAAAATTGATCCACATATTTAAAAAAAGAAGTAATTTAAAATGGCAAAGGTACCATTCGACAAAAAAATCTGAAAAATGGCACCTTCCATTTTTTTTATTTTTGTTTTTCTCCAAAACGGTCTAACTAATTTGGTCAATTTTTTTATGGAAATATTTTAAAAGTTAAAATAGTAGGTACTATGTTTTTTTTCGAATTAAAAAAAAAAATATTTTTTTTTGGAAACTTTATGTCTATGTATATTTATTTCGAAAACGATTTGGTTGATTGTAATCCAATCAAGCTAATTTTAAACAAAAATTACATCAATAATTTAACAAGTCTAAATAATATTGTATTATTTATGTATGTATGTATTATTATTTATATTTAATTTTGAAAAATCGAAATTTTTGAAAATGGATAGATTATATTTTTCATAAATTCATTTTCTAACTCCCCATTGCGTACTTACAATTTTTTTTTCAAAATTGTGTATTTAAAAAAAATATATATTAAAAAAATATCATATTTTAATTGTCTCCTTATTAAACGCCTCTCTTTAAAATGTTAAAATCTTGTAATTCAGTTTCCTTCAACCTAAAGCATGAAGAGTGTTATTTTTATTTTTCACGCCCACTTTTACTTTATAGAAAGCTGAAAAAGTGAAAATTCAATAAATCCCTTTTGAGTTTTGAGCCAAAACCATGGCATGTGAAGTTTTTTTTTTTTGGAAAAACTGCTCCAACGATTTTTAAATATTTTTTTTTTTCATATATTGTGTCAAGATAATTTCAGATCAATAATTAATGAAATAATTATTTCTATAATTATATTTTTTTAGTTCAAGTTTTATGCATGCGTAAGTACAACTCGCTGTTCATTTACATGTACCACATAACAACAATGTTTCCGAAACCAATCGAGATCTGGTGCTGGTATAGCTGAAAATTTAAATTTTGAGTTGTTTATAAATCAAAATTAGTGAATATTTTTTTTTTTTGTAAAATAAGATCTTGAAATATTTATTTTTATACAAATAAACAAAAAATTATGGTCCCAGCTTTAACCAAAAATTATTTTTATCGTTGGAATCGTCATTCAGTGATATATACATTTTTCCACATTACCCAAGAGTCAGACTTTCAATGCGTTTTTTTATTGGGGTATCCCTGGTAGGTTATGTTAGTTAGTGTGCAAGAAATTACTTAGCACAGGATGTTGTTTTGGGATTATTCGAACAAGTTTTGTGGTTTAAATTCAAGTGGCAGTACATATTTTGTTTACGCAAGATCAGATTACATTTTCTTGCTCCTGGTATTGTGCCCTCCAAAATTATGCGATCTGTGCATTTGCACATATTGCACATATAATTGGGCCGGCCCTGATTGATGTGGAAGATTGCCCAGGAAGAAATTTTGTTAAATAAATTAAATTAACCCAGAATTGCAGAGATGAAGTAATTTTCGTGTACTCTTTAAAAATTTAATTTGAATTTTTACAAATGAATGCATACGAATGCCTTAAAATAATAAAAATTCTTTTTTTTTTTGAATTTTTTTCTAAATAAATAAAATCTTCAATTTTTACCAAAACCAATATTTACCTAATAGTAGTTTACATTTGATCTTATGCATTTGAACCAGTTATATATAAACATACAGTGAACTCTCTTATAACCGGGCACTGAAGGTACAAAGAAATTTGCCCAGTAATGAGAGGTGTCCGCTTATGAGAAAAAATTGGGAACCTTTAAAAGAAAAAAAGCAACACTTTAGCATAGTAATTTTCTTAATTTTCCTCTTTTAGTCCGAGTATTCGAAAAACTGAAATTTTGATAAAAATAGAATAGAGCTTGCGGGATACAACAAAATTTCCCTTATGAAAGAATTTCCCTCCTAGAATTTTTTTTGAATGTTTCTTCTTTATAATTCGACAAGTTGTGAGTTACTATCTAAAAATACCGAAAAGGACCTTAGACTTGAAAAATAGTAGTACTCCACGTGCATTTTGTCCTCTTGAGAGAGAGTCGAGCTCTATTATTGCGATTATTAAATTTTGTGACCGCGTCCGTTTATTAGACCCTGTTTTGCTTATAAGAGAGTTATTACTTATTACTATGAAAAATCATGAAATAAGAAGTGTCCGTTTGGAGAGAGTACACTGTATGTATTTGTATTTTTATTTTTACTTGTTTTTAGCTTCACAAAATATTATATATTGTTATTTAATTTCACTCCTTTTGACATTTATAAAGTCTTAAATCTTAATTTGTTCTTTTTTATCAAGCTTCGTTTAATTTCTAATGTTGTGAAATTCGAGTTTTCCTGCATAAATTAGTCGAATTATTCAAATTTAATTTGAAATAAAACAAAATTAAATAAACATATAACAGATGGTAAAAAAAAAAACTTAATTTACCAGCATCAAATATAATCTTCGATTTATATTCTATAGCTTAAATTGGTTTTGTTGAACTTTATTAAACTAGTTTTCTAGAATTGCCTTTTGCCTTTCATTAGACAGGAAATTTAATTAATTAAAAATCGTATGATTTTTTGTTCATATTAAGACTTCTTATAAAAAATAGAAATTTTAAATTTTAAATTTACTTAATGTATAGTTTTTTGAACTTGGAAAAATAAATATGTACATACATAAACAATCACATTGTTTATTATTAAACATTGTGAGTTTTTAAATAATTTTCTCAAAAAACAATTAAAATTTAAATGACATGATTTTAAAAATAAAATACTGCGTTTTAAAAGTGGTTTAATTAATATTATTGAGAGGGTAGTATCTTCTCAGGTTTTTAATTTGTTTTGTATTCTACTTTCATTAATTTTTTATAGAAAATATTGCATCTGTTAAAACAAAAGTGTGCAAGATTACAAACAAAATGTTTTTGTTTTGAAACAAACGAAACTGCTTAGCTTTTTGTGGCATCTCATTCGAATACCTTGTAACGGGTGTTTTTTTTAGAGGTATAGAACTTTAAGTTGGCAACACTATTTTAACTGGCCATTTTGTCAGATGTCAAGGGATTTATTTTTAGTTTGGTTTGGCATTTCTAGAATTGAAGCCACATGGAGCACCTAGCAAGGCGTAGATTCGGTGAATGGGCCCAAAACAAGTTTGCCGTTGATCCCAATTTTCATAAGCGAATTTTGTTTAGCGAACTGCCGGATTTAGAGTCAGAGTGCAGATAAAATCCTCAAGCCATTGTTGAGACACTGTTACATAAAAAAAAACTGACAGTTTGGTGTAAATTTATGCGGGCTAGTGGAATCATTGGTCCATACTTCTTTAAACGATGATGAACGTTACATTCAATGGTGACCGCTATAGAGCCATGATTACTGACTTTTTCGTTTATCAATTGAATCAACCATGATGAGCAAGAGCTGTTGTTTCAACAAGATGGCGCGGGCGCAACATGTCACACAGCTCGTGCCACAATTGATTTATTGAAGGAAACGTTTGGTAACTGCATAGTTTCACGTTACGGACCCGTGAATTGGCCTCCAAGATCGTGGGATTCAACGCCGTTTAACTATTTTCTGTGGGGATATGTGAAGTCGCTAGTCTACGCCGATAAGCCCGAAACGATTGACCACTTGGAGGACCACATTCGCCCCGATATACGGCCACAAAAATGTTGGAAAAAGTCATCGAAAATTGGACCTCCAGTTTAGACTACTTCCGAGCCAGCCGGGGCGATCATATGCCAGAAATCATATTTAAATTATAATGCCAGAAGATTATCTTTCGAATAAAGTAAATTTCATGTCAATTTAAAAAAATCATATTTGTTTTATTTCCATTTCAAAGTTATATACCTCTAAAAAAAACACCCTTTATTTTGAAAGCGAAAGTGGCTGTGGAACATTAGCTCCTGAGCTCCTGTCAGTCGGCTTTTAATACATACATCAAAGACCTTGCATACATAACCAATAATCCACCAAAAATGTATCCATTGGCTTGAAATAAGTCGAAAGATTTCGTTGTTAATTCACTGGTCCACTTCGCGATGATCCTTTGTTAATGAATTTATTCCTAGGTTACCCGTTTAGACTCATAGGCAATATATGGTACGTAGTTTAATCCTTCTGATGGAATTATAAGTCATCCACATATAAATGTTTAAAATATTTTTAAAGAAATTACGACTGTCATTGTAAATGTATATTTCAAGAAATGAGACAAAATAAATACATACAAAAAAATTGGAAGAAAAATGTAAAATTAAAAAAAAAATCCGTCAAAGGTTAATTTTGGTGGAAGGTTATTTTGTATTCAATATTTAAAATTGTTTATTTCATTTAATTTGCCATTTAAATTCATTAATTTAATCATTTTGTAATTTCTAATATTTAAATAATTTTGTTTGAAAACTGTGCGGCACTTGATAGGTA
This sequence comes from Epistrophe eligans, assembly GCA_951394125.1. NCBI lineage: Eukaryota > Metazoa > Arthropoda > Insecta > Diptera > Syrphidae > Epistrophe > Epistrophe eligans. The sequence continues at coordinate 83,718,616 of OX596028.1, read as the reverse complement.
TATATGTATGTATTAGTAATTTATCCTCCTTTTTTATTCACCAATATTACATTTCATAATCTTAAAGACTTAGTTTTAACGGTTTAATTTACTAAATTGCTGTAAATGTTAATCTCTTTTTTACTATAGGTAGATATATACTTTTTACTTGGCAAGTTATGGATTCGTTACAAAAATCGAACTCGAAATTCGGATCAATATTTACATTGCGATTGTATAGAAGTTGAAAAAAATGGGTCTATGTCTGTCCTGTCCTTCTCTTTCGGCTGCAGTTTAAACGAGTGGGTCGATTTTCTTTAAACTTGGTATACCTATAGCGTTTTTTGACATTTTCCCCACATTTTTTTTTTTTTTTTAATTTTTTTAGGTCCAATTATAACGCTACCTGGCGTACAGTTTTTTTTTTACCAAATTATGAAACTCAAAAATATGTCCACAACTTTAAAAACAAATTCAACATTTTGTTTTACCAAAAGGCTACCAAATTATAAAACAAAATAAAAAAAAATGGTTATAAGTGGTATAACTAATAGAACTACTCTTTTTGATTTTCGATTTTCTCAAAAACGGATCAACTGATATTAAGCAATTTTTTTTATAGAAAATCTTTCAAAAAGTTTTAAAACTATGGTAGGTATTTAAAAATTTTCAAATTTATTTTTGGATTTTTAAAAAAAAGTTTAAAATTTGTTTTTTTTTTTTTTTTGTTTGAGAACTTAATAATTCGAAAACAACTTGGGCGATTTTTATTAAACTTGGAATTTAACAGTTTTTTTAGTATTATCTAGCAGATTTTAAATAAAAATGTATTCTTTTTACCAAAAATAATGGTATCTCCCATACAAGTGTTTAAAAACCAGTAAGGAAAATCTCATTTTTCTCAAAAACGACTCCTACGATTTTGATTAATTGAGAAAAATTTATGTATCGATTAAAAATGGTATCGCTCATGGAACCATTTTTTCGACTATCTTATTATTTGTATAATTATGAATAATATTGCATATCAAAAAATTTTCAAAATTATTTTTTATGAAAATTAGATATTTCAAAAATGAGTAGGAAGATGATTTTTCGCAAAATCAATTTTTTAACTTGGCATCAATAAAGGTTAAAAAATTAAATACCAATTTTTGTTTGTTTTCGAATTTTTATATATTATAAAAATAATTTTTTTGAAAAAAAAAACCACTCCAACGTAGCTTTCAGTTGCTTCTTTTTAATATTATGCATGTTTTTTTGCAAATGCATATGGAGTTGGATGAAAAAACGACATCGGAGCAAAGCAGGGTCATACATTTTGTTCTTCTTGTAAAATTGAAAAAGATTTAATTCGCAAATTCTTGAATTGAAAAATATTTAATTAACAAACTATTTCGGATTTGTTATTTTAAAAATATTTATTTTTGGGATTTAAGAATAATATAGAAAAATATTTAACTAAGCTACTTATTGGTATTTGTGAAAACAAACGTTTTTGATTCAAAAGGTTGTTTGGGGTTTTGGGAATTAAATGAGTGATTTGTTGTACATATACATATGTGACATAACATGTGTTATAGTAAATAAAATTTATCGTTCCTAGCTGAGTTCCTTAAGCTAAAAAAAGGGCTTAGCTAAATCCTTTGCAACCCTGCTTAAATTTAACCTGCCCATCGTATTTGTGAAGAAATTTGAAGAGAGTGGAAGCGTCACTGATGTCGTAATGCCTGTGCATCATCGTAATACACGATCAGTTGAAAATATTGCTGCTGCAATGCAAGTGCAAGTGTTGCTGATGATCGGAATTTATCGATTTCCCGGCGCGGCGTTCGCAGCAATTGAACGTGCCGTACACTTCAATATGGCGTATTTTGCATTTGGGATTTGCATCTCCATCCTTATAAAATTCAAATTACGCAACAATTGAAGCCTGCTGACCATTCACAACGCCGCCGTAGATATGATTTATCGGTGAAAATAAACACCGATTTTCGAACAACATTTTCTTCAGCGATGAGGCACATTTCTCACTCGGTGGGAAAAAGTTCGCCGCATATGCTTAGAAAACCCCCAAGTGATCGAAGAGGTGCCGCCATTACATCCAGAAAAAGTGACTGTTTGGTGTGCTCTATGATTGAAAGGTGTCATTGGTCCGTATTTCTTCAAAGATGCCAATCGGCAGACGGTCACAGTCAATTCGGAGCGATATGGTCGAATGATAACCAATTTTTTTGGCCGGCGATTGAAGATCATGCCTTGGACGATATGTGGTTCCAACAAGACGGGGGGCAACAAGCCACACAATGGCTTTATTGCGTGACAAGCTTCCTGGTAGCGTAATTTCACGTTTTGGCGACGTCAATTGGCCACCAAGATCATGCATGATCAGGGCCGGCCCCAGCCAAACCTGCGCGCTGTGCAAGATTTTTAGAAAGCGCCCCTTTTTTATATTTTCACACATACATACATACGTAAAATTTTTTGGTTTTCAGTTTTGGAAAGATCTTAAAAAAACTAAAAGACGTTTTATACACTGTTACACATGCATAAGACTTTTCCACATTACCCAGGAGGTAGACTATCAATGCTTTTTTTTTTTATTGAGGTATCCCCGGTAGGCATAACCCTCAGTAAAAAACATTTATGTTTGCATATATGCATACCATAATATACCATAAACTAGAACGCAGCGAAGAAATGGGCAGAGGGGAAAGGTTTTTTTTTGGAAACTTACTTTTCTGGCCTTAGCTTTTGCAAAATTTTGGCTCTGTGTTTTGTTTTCGATTATACAAAAATTCATCCCTCGTAGTTTTCATTTTTTCACTCTATTAAAATTTCCATCTCCTGTGTAAACAGACACTTAACCCCCTTACACAGGTACAGTGTGCAATAAGAAAACCTGCACGCCCTGACCCATATGATTCTGTATAAATAAGTTTTTTTTTTTTTAATTAATTTTCCAATATTAGTTTCGATACTCAGTGTGTCACACATACATTTGTAGTAGTAGGTAGCACAGCTACCTACCTTGTCTCTTTTTCGGAGACATTTTTTTGCTGTTTTTTTTTCGTAGATGAGAAGTCACATACAGAGGTACGGTTAATTGTAGATATTACCGTCATTTTTTAATATTTTTTTTTCCATTTTAGTATTTTTTTCACGAAATTGCCCCTCCCGCCAAAACGGGGGGAGATAGACCCCCCCCTCCCATAGTAAAAAATGCTTGTATTAAAGTGTTCTACATTTATCATATCTTGGCGCCACAGTTATCATACTCTCCCCAAATATTGCATCTGAAATTACTCGCCTTTTTTAATAAAAAAATATTTTTGCTGGACTTCAAATCTTCGTAGTTAGGTTAAATATTATCGGAATTCCATAAACAATATACCATTTCGTTCGTTAGAATATTGTCTAAATGAAAGTACTTAATACTTTTTTTCTTAAATGTAACGGTTTCCGAGAAAATCGCAAATAAAGTTGATCATGGCCAAATTTTCACTCGTTTTTCGCTTATAACTTCTAAGTTACTTGCTGAAAAAATAAATGTTGTATAGGGATTTGTAGATAATATGAATTGGAACAAAAAAGCTCTCGATACATTTTTCATAAAAAGTATTACAAACGGAGAAAAACGGAGAAAACCAAAAAAAGTCTTATTTTCAAGATAACGGGACCCCCACAAAGCCGAATTTCCCGCAAACTCAGATTTATACTCATAATCAACCCCCCCATAAAACTGCATTCAAACTTGGACCACTTCAAAACTTTTCTCAGATTATTCCCCATTGCCTGTACTAGGTGCATAATACAAAACCTGCACGTTCTAGCCCACATGATTCAGTATGAATAAGAATTTTTCTTTGTCTTTGTATTTTTCTTTCTCCATGTTAATTTTGGGACTCAGTGTGTATGAAATAAAACTTGCACATATGGGGTAGCATAGAACTTTTTTCTGTTGAGATTTTTTAATTTTTTTTTTTTGTCTTGTACGAACAGGGTGAAATATTTTGAAATAAGGCAGGTAGGATTGATTTGTCATGGGTCTAGTGGGATCTTTAATTTGACGATATCTTGAGTTAAATTCTCCTTGAATACAACAATGAAAGTGATGTTAGTTAGTGTGCAAGAAATAACTTAGCACAGTTGTGATGGATGTTATTTTGGGATTGTTTGAAGAATGTTTGTGGTTGAAATGCAAATGGCAGTATATATTCGTTTGTGCAGTATCAGATTATATTTTCTTGCTCCTGGTAATGCGCCCCCAGAATTTTGCGCCCTGTGCATTTGCAAATCTTGCACATATGGTTGGTCCGGCCCTGTGCATGATATGTAAATATGTATGTACATATTTAAGGAAATACCATAGTTAACAAAACATGTTCTTCTTTCTAGTGTGATACAACTTGCCCAACTATCTGTCCCACTCTATGTTTAGAATTTTCCAGCAGCAGAAGATAAATAAATTCACCATAAATCTTCTCAGAAACCTTTATTCTGTCAATAGATTGCAGAAAATAACCCCCATAGCTATCGTCTCATTATTATTCCTTTTTTTTTAAAGCAAAGCTATGGCGAAAAACATGCTTCAGCTTCCCTATCCCTAAAATCTTATGTACTGTCATGATTTTAGTTTGATACGCTCAGGTAGAGCAAGTAAAATTATACGCATAATGCTCGAAAAACAAACAACCAGTGCAATGGCATAGTAAACAAAAATATACCTGTTCCTTTAATAAATTTTTTAAAGAACCCTAAAATTAAAATTCCATCTTATACCGAGTCTAATTTAATGAGGTGCTTTGTGTTCGGTCTATTTCTATTCCTTTAAAACAAAACTACTGTATAGTGGTATGCGTTCCACAGGGTGGTTGCTTTTAATTTTGTATAAGAATTGCACAAATGTGTAAACCTTGAAGATTCCTTAATTTTTATGCCTCATGTCATTTTAAGACTAAGGGTATTCATGTACGAGATGAGTTTACCAATTGTGTAGAAAGATAAGTTTACGCAAAAGTTTGGGTGAACGTCCTTTTTATTTATTTGGATAAATACTGCGTAATTGAATCAGCTGTTCGTTAAACGTCAAATATTAAACGTCTAATTCTAAAAGTCACAATGACGTTTGTATAAGTTTATCCAAATAAATTTGTATAAGTTTCCGCAACAAAATCCTTAGATAATTTTATCCAATTTGCGTAAACCGTTTCCCATACAAAATTTGACAGTTCATTTACCAAAAGATAAATTTATACAAAATATAAACTTATCTAGTGTTTTACGACGACACGTTGCATGAATCCCCCTACAATTTATATTTTTATTCTTTACAAGAAAATTCATTTTTTATTCAATATTTATAACGATAATATTTCAAGCTTTTTTTTATTTTTCAGCATTAATTTTTTTTTACCTTACCAAAAACATCAGTCAAAGCTTTTTTTAAAATGTTTAAATAAACAAAGACAAAATTGAAGAAAATATATGACAACGAATTTTAAGCTAAAATTTTTTATATTTTCACCACTTTCAAATGACCATCAGTCAAATTTCCTTGTAAACAATTTTAAAGAAAAAAAAAATTACGATTGATTAAGTGGAAAAATTCTGATAAATGGTTTTGAATTGTATACTCATCAGGTTAATGTCCTTAGCAAAAAATTTAAGTCGAAAATAAAAACCAAAAGTGTGTAAAGAAATGAAAATGAAAAATTTAATGGATAAGAAGAGAGATGGAAATATAATGTCATGCGTATTATTGAAAACAATTAAGAAAAGACTTAATTTGAATTTTTTATTGCAGTGTTACCAATAAACAGATGGTGGAATGAAATTTTTGAACTTTAAATAATGATTTTTTTAGAAAGAAAATTTTGAGTAAAATTAAGGCTCTCTTTCAAAACAACGCAAAGTATTCCGAAAGACGCGGCGGCGGTGACGAAACTTTCGCCTGTCAAAATTAATTTGTATTGCAATATATATAAGAATATACCCAAATTCACAGTACACATATTAAAAGTAATAGCGCAAAATTTTAAACGATTTAGTACGATGTTAAAGCATTTTTATTATGATAAAATGGCTTTAACATTGTACTAAATCGTTTAAAATTTTGCCATTTGTTGCGAGGCAAGAGGAAGTGAGGCGGGAAGCGGTGTAGACGTGGGGTAGGAAAAAGGATTTGACAGGAAGGTGGAATGGAATGGAGAGGAAAGGAATGTCTAGCTCGAGGAACGTGGCCTGCTTGCGATGCTCGGCTTGAACTCGCCGGATGGGGGGGGATCTTGCCCCCGAACTAGACCTCACCTGTCAACAAAAACATATATCAGGCCTGAAAATAAAGTTACAATACGACGGACGGACTTTTCACCACACCATGGCGCTGCATGTGTCGAGGCAGCGTAGCCATAACCCACCCAACCTGGAAGTTCGTTGGCTAAAATTTGAACTTCCCCAAAAAAACTGTTATATACCGGTTCTGGTCACTCCATATATCACCTGTCACTTAGCCGTCCATCCGCACCCCTGAAAAACTACTTCAAAAGCATTTTCATTTTTGTTAATTTCTGTGCATCTGTTAAAATCGAGGTATTATGGTAGTAAAAAAGTGGATCCAGTGCCCCTTTCTGATGCTGCGTGTTGAGTTCCTGTGGGCACTCGAACAGCCATTTTTAATTTTTTGACACTTTCAACTTTGACAACCTGCGCAATGTATTACCTTAAATTTATGTACTGTGCCCACATTGACCCAATGAAGTTGAAACAACGTACAACGACGATTGTGCAGCGAATCTTTGGCTATTGACAACGTTTTTATTGTTGCGTTGCGTCGCGTCGATGGTCGAACTAATTTTTTTTGTTCGTGGCCAGATTGCATTTCTATTTATAATTTGGTTTAAGTTGTGTTAATGGTAAATTAATTAATATTGTAGAAAAATTATTCGATTTTACTACGATCTATTAGGTATTTGCATATGGAAAGTTAAGATCTTATTATACAATACCTGTGAATTTTTGGTATCATTCACATTTAGAATTTGCTGCGGACTCTTAGTCTAATAGGCAAGTTATGGATTCGTAAATGAAATCGCACTCGAGATTTTAATCAAACTTGACATGCGATGTTGAAAGTGGATCTCGCTATTCTGTCTGTCGATCAGTTTGTCTGTGCTTTTAGCTGGCTACCTAAACGAGTGGCTCGTTTTTCTTTAAACATGGTGTTTAGCATTTTCTGGACATTTCTTCGATATGTTTTTTTTTCATTTTTTAGAACCAAAAATAATTTTTTTTGTTCCATTGTTTGAAAAAACACTTGGCCAGTTTTTTCGCGAAATAACATTTCGCCATTTCATTATTTCGCAAAATATCCCCAAGCCTTTTTATTATTTTGTTGATAGATTATTTTACCGTTTAGTTGTTTTGATAATTATAAGAGTTAATATTTATGAAAATGTTTTTATAAATATATCTACATACATGTACAGTACATACTTACATTTTCGTTCTTTTTTTGAGTATTGCATATTAATCAGTTTTTAACAATTAATGAGTTTTTATATTTTTTCGGTTTATTCATTTTTTAAATTCACTTTACAAAATTTTGGTGTTGCTTTTGTCGTTTTTTTATTTGTCATTCAATTGTTTTGCTCTTTTTAGGCTTTTATTAAATAACATGTCTTAAAATGTCACTTTTCGTAAAAAAGCGAAACAACATATTTCAAATTAAAGAAAAAGCGAAATAATAAAATACAAAAAAGCAAAACAACAAAATGCCAAAAAAAAAAATTGCCGAACTTCAAAAATCTAATCCAAAAAAAATTAAACGAAATTTGCGAATGAAAAGTGTGAAAGGATAATCTGTCATATCATTTAAAGAAACGAAATATAATTTGAAAAACATAAAGTTTGAAATAACAAAATCTCAAACAATAAAAATGCGAAACAGAAAATTGCGAAACGAACCCCCGCGAAAAATTAATTTGCCAGACAATACTTGCGAAACATACCATACCCCTTATTTTTCTCAAAAACGTAGATACTAAAAACTTTTTTTTTTATTTATTTTTACAAAAAGGCTACGAAAAAATTATTGCATTTGGAACCTACAATAGAAATGGTTCTATTTGGTTTATTTTCGATTTTTCAACCGATTTTGATCAATTTTCTTGTAGAGAATGTTTTAAAAAGCTTTTAAACTGATGTATACCAAAATTATCAATTTGTTTTTAATTTAAAAAAAAGTTTCAATTTTTGTTATTGAAAACTTAAATACATTATAAAAATTATTCTTATAACAAAATTTACGGTACCTCCCATACAGGTGTTTAAAATTCGCTAAGGAAAATCTCATTTTTTTCAAAAACAACTCCTACGATCGCACAACACAATATTTATTTTCGGATAAATTTCGGCTTATATGTACATAATTATTAAAACTTTACTTTATTGTGAAACAGACCCTTAGAACTTTAATTGCTTATTCGACCTATTCAGATATTGTGAAACGTAAATAAGGTTGTTAATTGTCGAATAAGTTCCATACATAATATGTCTTAATTGTAACTTTAATCAGACATTGTGAAACAGACCCTAAGACTTTAAAGCCACAGTGTGATTGCACAAAAGAGCAAGTTCGTACGGCTCAGTCGTACAATTTATTTAAGAGTTAAGTACGAAAACCCGTAATTTTGACCATATTGTAAAAATAATAATTTTTTTTTAATGACAGCTCTGCTCTGAAACACAATATTTTCTAAACGAAAGCTCGCACAAAAAAGAATATACCTTAAGCTATTTGGTAGAAAACTTCTTACTCTACGATGTGAATTCAAAATATTTTTAAAAAAATTCCAGTTACTCCAGTTAGAGTTAAGTAAAAAAAAACAATTTTTTTTAATATTGACCAAATAGTTAAACAATTTTTTTTTGGAATGATGGCGCTTTAAAAAAAATTGTAGAAGTGCACTTGGAGAAATGTTCATGGAAGTGCCAGAGTTTTTTTTATTGAACGTACACAATTATAATGTAATGTGTGACACGGAACATATTACACGTATAAGGCTCACTTTTTTTATAGTTTACCCTACCGCCGGCATTGACATTTACACACATTAAAAAAGTTAATGCTATTTTATAGAAGACCACATAATCTACAAATTATTATATAAAGTACTTTTCGATAGTGATCACCGTTTAGGAAATATATGCAATAAACCGTTATTTTCGACATTTGACAGATTTGAAAATTTAAACGAATGCTCGTAGTAAAAAAATATTTTTGTAGAAAAATTATATGACCTACATACTATACTTATAGAAACTACATTGTGCTAGCATAAACAACATTCGTCGGATTGATATCAATTTTTTACAATTCATTTTTAATGATTAATATAAAGAAATATACTCAGCTTATATTTAGATACTTACAACGCAATATGCCTGGCTTAAGACAGTGAATAAGTTTATCGATCTTCCCTAAAGTCTATCTCTATAATTGGTGAATATTTTGCAGAATTGACATAACAAGTCGGTTAAACTTCAGAACCTTCTAAGTCGTTTTTGCATATTTTTTTAGAAATTAAAAAAACTTAGTTTTGAATTTTGCCTTTTTCTGTAAAATTTTTAGAACATTGTTATGCTGAAATTGCAAAAAGGTGGCTCTGATTTTTTTTATTTTAAATTTTTCGGCTTACGGAACCTACAGTTTGACCATGCGTGTTGATAAGAAGATACGATATATTTGACGTGTAGGAGAATTAGGTATTCTTATTATTTGCTTTAGCAAACACTCATTTTATTTACATTAAATTTTAAATTTCACAGTTATTCCAAATCACAACACCCTGTCTTTAAAAATGCAACTTTGTATAGCATAACATTACTTTCCTTTATCGATTTTTTATTTTCTGGATATTCGTAGGCAAACAATATAATAATGGTCAGGTCATTTCAAGGCCCTTATCTTTTTCAAATCATCCCTCCGTTACCCGAACAATCATTGAACCGGCAAAGACAAAGGTGCTTCCTACAACACAATAACACTATATAGATATATTTACCTACCAGTATATATGTACATGTGCATATGCATTGATACTTAGCAGAAAAAATAATATTTCACTTTGTATATTATGTACATAATGTAGATCCATTTTTGTAAAACCGAAACATCTGTTCGAATTTATATTTGTATTTCTCTAACATGTCTGTCGATATCGCACCTGCATGTCATTTTATCTTTCCTAGGGAATACTCGATCTTTATCACTCAACGATACCAACTCAACGATCTATTTCTGATATTAAAATGACACCATCAGCTCTTTCACAGCTCCAACAACAATAACAAATTTTAATTTTTTTTTTTTATTTTACTGACATTTGAATTTTTTGTTAAAATTATTTTTATTTTTTTTTTCAAAAACAAGATAAACAAGTTAAGTTAAGTTAACTTGTTGACAAAATGATTTTAAAAAGGTGTGACAGTCAATTTTGTCATTAAAATAAAAAAAAATAAAAACAAAAAAAAAAAACGATTAGTAACCACAGAAAGGAGGAAATCCTCCAAAACCCTTTGTTTATATTCTTCATCGATATAGACATTAAGTCGACACATTAAAAAAAAAAACTAAACTGTTTTCTTCTTTTTATGTTAATTATTTATATAGCATCAAAGTGATGGGGTATATATTTTGCAGTTTCATTGATTTAATTTTTTTCTGGATCCAGTCCAAATAAGAGCGACTCGTGAAGGTAAAGTCATAAATAATTGGGCCACACATCTGGCGATCTGGCACGTCATTGAAAAATGCTATAGTCTTTTATATTTTGACGCGTGATGGATAATTCACAATTGAAATAAATCATTCTATACTTATATCCATCTTTTTGCTATTTTAAATTTTTATTTTTATTCAATTCGGAAGTTCATTCAATTACCATCATTGCTGGACTTTGATATTCCAAATAGGTATCTATTTTTAGTATGAATGTGCCTGTGAAAGCCATTCAACAGTTTTAACAGGAATTATAGCCTCTGGATGTATGCAATCAATGATAAAAATAAACACCTTTACATGTGACAAACTTGGACATTTTTATTGATACACATTTAGCCTTGGAATAAACTGTGGCTTTCATTGAAGTGATGTGACTCTTTCACTAGGGTGACCAGTAGACGACCCAAAAAAATTGTGTGAGTTCCAGTATAATAAACATAAACTTTCGCCGGAGTGCCATATTTCGGTTAAAATATTGTACCGTGTACGTGTGACACGTAATGTAATACATGTTACAAGCTACACGTAAAGTGCTACACGTGAGGTGCACATTTTTAGTTTACCCTGTTAACACTACTTGTACAAATGAGTTGTACACGCCCAGCATAGATGTTTACAAATCAATTATATCAGTAATAAAGATTAATAAAGATACATTCACTGTCAAAAGCAAAAGAAAAACTTGAACAATCATGGTCTTATTTATAAACGTTGTCTAACTTTAGATAACTGTCAAACTTTGGAAAATGTGTTCAAAAACCTTGTTTATTGTTGTCTTATAGCTGCCTAACATAGACACAAGAGTAGATTGTCTTAACCGTGAATAATGTGATATTTATTTTTATTAAATAAAGCATATTTCCATCAACTTGAAAATAGTTAGACAGTGTCTAAGTAGACTGACAATCTTTAGATATTATATCCAATCATGGATAGCTATCTACGTTTATTAAAATAATCAAATTTTAATCAGGTGTTTCCATTTAAATGCTAGAGGGGAATTATATGGAATCAAAGGTCAAGCTGTAATACTTAGTGAAAACCTTATATGAAGATATAGTTATCTAGTTATTGACCAATTTGAAGTTTAAAAATAGGATATTTATCTTATAATTTTTTTTAATAAGACCTTATATGGACACACGTGGCGTACTCGGAGCTCAGTCCCATAAAGAGAAGTTAATCTGGTTTTACATCCTTGAAGTTATAGCGTCTGGTGCTTCAATTTGGAGGTCGTGCCGTCTTAGTGTGACTTTCTAGCCGCATTAATTATCCATTTTGGAGGAAACAACAAGCCTTAGATACAAACGGATTCACTAATAAAATAAAGACAACGAACTTCGGATCTGTTTGGTCCGTAACAAGGCCGCGTGATAGATATAGTAATTCGCGGAGGCCTATACCGCCTGAACACAATTGAGACGGAGTTAAACCTGGAGATGCATCTGGAATAGCTGTCAAAATGTTCAATACACAGTTTACACACAATTAAATTTTACGAAAACAACGCAAAGCAGCTCCAAACGGAGCTGCAGTCACTGCTGCAACAGCTGACCAAATTTTAACTTTTCACGGGAAGAATTTTTGACGTTTCAATTCTTATGAAGAAAAAAAGAGCATGTATGTCTGAGCAGCAATCATTGACTCGGATCACTACCTCGGGCTCGGATATCCCAAGCACGGCAAAACACAGATAAGATGTGAGAAACCTTGAAGTCGGAAGGTTGCAATCGAGATCGCTAGGTAGGTACTTTTCCCACCGAGTCTCTTATAACCTTCTGGGAAGTCATAATGCCGCCAGCATCAGGCACCTATCGAGAATCATGTGGGGACATTGCAAAGAAGCCTTAGTGATGTTGTCTCGGATGTGCTGGTTTTACATGACTACCACAACGAAATCCGTTGAGATCCAGCAAACACATTTAGCTTAATAAGATCCATACACAAAGTGCCGCTGAAAAGAAGGAGCAGAGCTACTTGTGGGCTCTACGTGAAGAAGAGGAGAGAAGAACACCAGCTTCTCATTCTCATAAGAAAAATGGAGTATGCAAAGCTAGCGATCGAGAAAATAGTGGAATCTTTTAGCAGAAATGAAGTTCAAAAGTTTTTACGAAAAGTTCAAAAGAACCTTTCAAGATCGATTCGAGCCCTGCAAGGACGATCAAGGGAGTATCATAGTTCCAATAAAACCGCGATAAGCCATGCCACACAACGCATATCGCGATGGATACTGTGCACAAGATTTTTAAGGTAATGGTTATCTCACACGATGCTATGTGTTAATTAGGCGATCAACCTTTTAACTTCTTCCTTTAGATTTATATCGTTGGTCTAGATTTATGCAACAATGTCATCAAAAATGAAACCTCTCGAATACATCCTACCAAACTTTCTTAACTTTTCCTCGGGAATATAAACATTTTCCCCTGGTCAAGACAAACTTCCTCAACAGTTTCCTGGCATGTGGCCCCCTATTCAGAGTAAGTACGCCCCTGTGCTTACCTAAACTAAATAAACTTTTTTTACCATTTGATTCTTCTTTTATTGGATCAGAATTGTAAAACCAATTATTTTTCGTATCAAAAAAAAAAAAAATCGAGGTGGACACTCCCAGCTTACTAATCGCTTAGCTACATCTACATTGTTTTTGCAGTTGAACGTTGGTACTATGTCTTATCTCTTTATCTCGTCATTCCTTTGTCGATCAATCGATCTATCCGTTTGACAGTTCTTCAACCAAAAACACCATTTTTAACTTCAAAGAACGAGTGTGTTGTTTAAATCATGTCCTTAGTAAGTAAAAAATGTTCCGACATAATATTTCTATATAAAATAAAATAATACGTAATCATTAAAAAATCTATTCCATTAATTTATTCAAATTTTCATGTGTTGATATTTTTGTTATTTATGTTGACTTCCTGCCTCCAGTTCAGCATAATACTTACTTCTCAATCCAAATATCTTTCTATAAAAAAAATTAACCACCTTCCCAAGAAAATTCGCAACACCAAATAGAAATAACTTTAAATAAAATATCATGTTTTTTGTTTTAAATTTTTAATTAACTTTGAAGTTAGTTTTTATTTATCATCTTTTCGGCTTTTCTTTTTTTTTTCCTATTTATAATTTTTAACAATAGGTTTCATCACAATTCGTTAATTCGTGTATTTTTTTTATCATAATAAATGTTTTGGTTCTTAAACGGTGTCAATTTTGTATTTTTGTTTATAAATTCTTTCTTATAAAAATTAATTTACAAGTGAATTAAAATAAAATAAAGGCATGTATGTATAACAAAATATAATGCAGTCAATTTAAAAAAAAAAAAAATAAATTTAAAAAAGAACTAACAATGCAGAAATATATACAAGACTAATTTGTGTTAATAAAGTTATTATATTTTATAAAAAAAATATATATATTTAGTAAAAATTAAATTAATCTAATGAGGTACAAGCAATGTAAATAATACAAATTGTTACATAACAAAAATAATTAACAGAAATAATAGTTTAATAGCCATCAAGAAAAAGTTTTCAATATGAAAACAATATGAACAATAATATTTTGTTTTGTTTTTGTTTTTTTTTTTTATAAATAATTATCTATATATCGTTAATTAAGTTTTACAAAAATATTTCTCTTTTCAATTTAAAATTTGCCTTAAAAATATGTATTTTTCTTAAAACTCAGCTTTTACATAATTATGTTTTTGTTTTTATATATAGAATAAATTGTTATTTATTTGTTTTGATTTTTTTCTTAAGTGTATGTATAAATAAATAGTGATCTTTTTATTTAAATAAAATTTGTCATGTTCTTTTTTACATACATAATTGATTTTTGTATCTGTATAATTTTATAGGTATCTTTGATTCGATTTGCTTACAAGTTTTTTTTTTTGTTTTTTGGTTTGATACACCAACAATTATCTTATATAATTAAATTAACCATTTTATTATATATATATTTTTTAAATTCAAATAAAAGCAAATTAAATTCTTTCGTTACTTTAATTTTTGTTATATGATTTTTTGGTTTAGTTGTTATTAGTTTTTTAAATATGTTTTGTATGTATAAGGAATTTTTTTTTTGGTAAAAATAATTAAAATGTTCTCAATTTTAATTTTTTTTTGTTTAAGAAAAAAAAATCAAATTGTTTAAGGTACCTTTTCTAGTTGAAAATTCACAGTTTTGAGTTTCTACTAAACCTCTGTTGGTTCTGCAGTGCAGGATTGTGTGGCACAACTTAAATTACGTGAACTCTGGCAGAACATTTTGAAAATAGAACATTTCTCATCGGCATCATCGGGCTGAATGTGAATTGTCGTATCAACAGGGATATTCTCCAAAATTGTTGTCTTTTGAATCGATGAGTTTTGAAACCAATTAACAGCTGCCGCATTCGTTAGGAATGTATCTGCTTTATTATTTTTATTAGTTTCACTATTATAACTATTTTTTAAACTATTATTTGTATGCCTAAGAATTGGTGTTAGATATTTACATGAGTTCATTGAATATGAAGACACTTTGCTACTGCTACGTTTAACACTAATACTGGCTTTATTGCCATAGCGCAGGAAACCACCATTACGCTGTAAGCGACGCTCTTTGGAACGGGCATCCAAGCCGAATAGGCGAGTGACGCCACGGCGAACGCGCTTATTCCTATAAGCGAAGATAAACGGTGAAGTTAGATTAGCAAGAAGAATCATGAACACTGCTAATTGAGTTGAATGCGGGAAATTCTTGATTACACGTCCTTGGAGTAATACTAGGAGGCCATAGGGCAGGTAGGATACAAGAAACATAATAACGACTAGAATACTGATGCGAGCGGCACGCGACTCATCGCGATACTTAAAAAGCGATGAAGCATTGGAGAGTCGGTGTCGAATAGATGTCATGTAGCTGAGGGCCTTCGGTGAGGCATGAATGGTGGGGATCTGTAGAGCCTGATGTGGCATATAACGAAGGCGGGATGTCGTATCGAAACTGGTCAAGGAGTTCCGATGTCCCTGGTTGTACTTTTGAAGATTTGGTGTTGAGTGTATCTGGCGAATGGCATGAAGTCTATCAGTTGCTAAAAGATCCTGAGAAGATCGCCCAAGTAGAGGTAGTTGCCGTACTGAGTAATTCCTCTTAATTTCTCCACTGGCACTTGACAATGTTAACAATATACTCGTTGGATTTCTTTCACCAACTGAAGTTTCTTCAGGCTCTGAAAGAGGAGCCAGCATTGGCGGTGCTGGTGGTGGAGTGCACGAAGTTCGCCTTGTAGGCTTCTCAATTTCTGCGATCGTCACTGTTGACTCTCTTCTGTTTCTTTTATGATCGATTTGCATATGCAATCCAGATGCACCAGATATCGAATTCCTCTGCACAAGCAAATGCGTGTTTCCCTGATTATGACTGTGAGCTAGATTAGTCGCACTTTGAAGCAGTGGTGATGATCCATTCTGACGTATTCTCAGTCCATTTTCTTTAGCTTCTGAGAATATTCTCCAATACATACCACAGACGAATCCGAATGGCAGTAAGATAATCACAATAAAATAAATGCTTGCGAAGATCATGCTGAATATAGTGCTCTTTGTTATACTGAAAACCTCTATATGCTCAGGTAGAGCGTATCTTTTCTGTTTTCCAATCACTGTGGTATATTCAAAATTGATCTCCCTAAAGGCTGACATCACTCCGAAGAGGATTCCCAGAGCCCAGGTCATGGCAATCAATACCCACGCCTTCACTCCAGATATCCGACTATGATACCGCAGAGGATCTGTCACAGCCATCCATGTATCTCCTACCACTAGAAGCACCGACAAAGCTCCCAGTGCAGCTGCCAGGTCAATCGACCAACACCTCATCATTGATGTAGATTCCACTATTCTAGGCTTATCTCTAGTTCGGACACTAGGATCTACTATCACATTATTGTACATCTTCCCATCGATTTGGGTTATCACAATTTCTCTCCCAACTTCCTCATCAATCGTCAGCTGTTCGCAATACGTCGAATTGCACTTGAATATTGTCTCCGAAATTTCGCTTCCATTTCGAAATATCTCATCAACTGACTCTTCATTTTTCATCTGATTCCTGTGTATGGTCAATCGATGATAGTCAGTTGGACTTCCTTTTGTGATGATATCTGAACTATCATCATATGTTTGCATCACTGTGGCTGACATATTTCCAGTTAAAAATAATGTAGGTGCTAATATACAACAACCAATTAAATTAATAATTAATAAATTTATAACAAAACGATTAGCCGTTGTTCGTAACCCTGGTGTCACCCAGAATGCACCTAATGCCAGCAGATTTATTGTGAACGATATTAAGAGTAAACCAAAAATTAAAAAGTCTATTGCCATATTTGTACATAATAATACTACTTTTTAATGTTGGTTAGGTATATGGCTTTATTTGATTTTATTTTGTAGGTATCTTTTTCTTTGGATTTCTCTTTTTTTCTTTTTTTTTTTTTTAAATTTTAATTTATTATTTCCGGGTTTTTATTTTACTTTTTATTTTGCACGATTTTTTGATAACCCGCGATAAAACTGATCAAGTTTCAGTTAATAAGTATCTATTTCTGTGACACAGTATACAAAGATACTACTTTTAATATATTTATTCGCATTAGTTGTTTGTTTTTTCGAGCCCAACTTGTGGACATTTTTTTTCTCTTTTTTTTTGTGTATTTTGCACGAAATTTATACTCAAGATCACTTTTCTTATTTGGTTAAAAATTGGCACTGGTTTGGTTAGTTTTTATTTTTTTGATTCTTTAATTATAAGTTTTTTATTTAAGTTATACTCTGTGAATAATTCTTGTTAATAGTCAACTTCATTAGCTATTCACTTTATTTGTAAAAAAACAATTTCAACACTAGTTTTAACTCTGTCGATCAATTAAGTAGGTATGAGTCGATCGTGATTTTCTGTTGCATTCGAACCGAGATTTTCAACATTTATTTAGGACAACGTCTTGTATAGATACTTTTATTTTGTTTTCTTGTTATTTTATCTAAAGTCACTAGACGATCTTCAATTTAAATAATATACTTTTAAACCGTTTCGAGTATTAGATCTTTTTCATTAATAATTTATTTCCCGAAAAATTTGTTAAATTGTATCTTCCGCAAAGAGTGTGTATCTTTTTTCTTATAAGCCGATCTTTTTTTTTTTTAATTTGTTGTTTTTTTTTTCTGATTGTAAGAATCCGCGAAACAGATCTTCACTCATGAGCGTTGTATTCACAACTGTTCGTTATTGAAGCAATTTCCCTCAAGAAATATATATTGTCAGACTGCAAAAAAAATTATTTATTTATAAATAAATACAAGCGAGCGTATGTATTGTAGTTATGAACTTATAGTGAATCTCCTCCGGTGGGTATTTTGTATTTGGTTTGTTTAGTTGTGAGGTGAGGATCGGCGGCGTTTTTCTTTCTTTGTAAATAAAATTGTTTTTTTTTTCTTTGTGTTTATCTCTTTTTGAGTATTCCTGAGCACATAAGAGAATAACAGAGAGTGAAAGAGAATCCAAAAAAGGCGCGTGAAAAATAATTGCCGATGATATTTTCCTTTTCTCACTCAGAGCTTGGGGTTTTTCTTTTAATTTTTTTTTGTTTGTTATTGTATATTATCAGAAGGTATCTGTGTGGTGGATTATAGTTTCTTTTGTTAATTGTATCGTATTTATTCTCACCAATTTTCAAATTCTGTTAGTATTTGTGGTAAATATGCAATTTGTTCAATGAGTTCGCTTTGGAGTCAAACAAATTGCACTCAAATTGAGTTGATGTAGAATTGAGTAGAATTTTGAGTTAAATG
This sequence comes from Epistrophe eligans, assembly GCA_951394125.1. Taxonomy (NCBI): domain Eukaryota; kingdom Metazoa; phylum Arthropoda; class Insecta; order Diptera; family Syrphidae; genus Epistrophe; species Epistrophe eligans. The sequence goes on along the minus strand of OX596028.1, from coordinate 83,700,004 downwards.
TTTATAAAATTGTTTTAAATGAATATGTCTGACTGTTATTAAATTTATTATATTGACACAATTTTATGGAACAATATTTGCTTTGAATTGATTTGATATGTAATCAATAATTAGGGATGAATATAGAGACTATATTGAGTCTGTAGTTGGCTTTTGTACTGTTTTAGTTGTTTTTTAATATTTAATTTTAATTTTGTAAATATATTATACATAGTTTTAATCTTTTTGTATTCAAATTGATCAGCATTGAACTAAATTCTAGATTGCATTGTGTCTTATCTTGTGTATATGTGAGACTCATTGTCAAATAGTGACACTATTTAAATAATTGTTTTCTTAATGATAACTTTGGTAATTTATTTTGCTTATACATTTGAGTTATTGAAAAATAGAATAAACATTTCCCAGGTCCGGGAACGTGTGAAATTATTAACTTACAACACATCAGGCGTACGCTGCATGTTGATTGTTAATTTAAATAATTTTATTTAAAATGTTTCCCTTGAAGTGTGTGATTGGATTGATTCTAGAGTGCACATGTACCAAAAAATTATCTTAATCGATGACGTCGTTTTTTTTTCCCAATTAACAAAGATGTGAGGAACCATCAGTAGACAGATACAAAATTATATGAAGCCGGTTTTAATGACTAGAAGTTGTTTTATTTTATATTCTTCTTTTCTTTATTTTTTTTTTAGTCTGGACAAAGTGCGTTTAATCCAAGTTGGTCAATGTGGAATAGATCTTTGTATTTGTTGAATTGGCTTTTTGTGTCGTTGCAACAGGTAGGTACTATATTGTATTGTAATGCTGATATTTTTTTTCTTTCAACTCACAGAGATGTTGGTATTTTTCCTTTACCTGTTTGTGGTTAAAAGTAAGCCCGCTTCATTGAGAGATCTTATGGATAAAGTCTGAAATGAAAGAAATAAAATAATTAGTCAATTTACTTGTTTATATTGTAAGAGGGGTTTTCCCCTTCATAAAGTTTGGATTTATTTTTTTTAAAAGGTAAGTCTTGTTTAAAAAAAAAAAAAAATGTGGATATATATGTATTTGTATAAGTAGTCCATAATATCAATTTTATTTTTTATTTATTTTTTTCATAAATGGACAGAATGACGTGTTTTTCATTAAGTTTATTTGATTGGACTTTGAAGTGTGAGTGGTGTTTAAGATTGATTTTAAAGATTGTGAGAATCTTAGACATTATTATTATTATTTTAAGGAAAGGCCGATGTCATTTATTTTTGTTGATGTTTTAGAAATTGATAAGATATAATTCCAGCTTAATGCATTTATTGATATATGAACAAATCAATGACTGATTTTCAGAAATATTCTTAATAAATATAAATAAAAATCAATGAGTATCTATGAGGTGTGGGTTTTATTTGTCCTTAGACTTAGGGCGCCGACTTTTTATCTTAACTAAATAAAAATATAAATTATTATCTACTGTCCGAACTGAAATAGTGATTCATATTAATTTACAACAGATGTAAGAATATAGTTTGGTTTTAAAGATCATAGATATTATTTAATTTGTTTGAGTATAGCTTTGTGTGTCGATTTTTTTATATTTTACCTTTGTTATAAAATAAATGAATTTGTACCTAGAATTTGGGCCTAGAGACTTAAGATACAACTACTAACAATTTCTGAACGCACGTGTCAGCATGACCTTCAATTTTCTACCGAATAAGAATGAGAATTTCATGCCGAGAGGTTAGGTTAGGTTTAGATAAAAGTGGCTGTCGTTGGAGAACAGCATGCATCGCAAGAGACTTCAATAATATGTGAAAAACAAAGATTGCTTTGTTTTGGGTGGTCTAGACTTGGATTCAATTTCCAGGCCTTCGGTGTGACAGACTTGCATACTTACCATTACGCCAAAATGTTTTTTTTTTTTACTTTAATTTGTTAAAAGTTAAAAGTTAAAAAAAATAATATTAAATACAATGCACGACTGAGTCCCACGAACTTGCTCTTATGTACGATCACACTGTGGTTTTAAAATCTTAATCATTTTAAAAACTTTTCATCAGATAAAAGAAATTTATTAATTATTGGAGCTTATATTATTATGCCTTCTGCCAAAAATATGGCCTAGTTTAAGGAAGTATTATGTGAGTACATAAATACATATGAACAATACAGCACTGTCTTGCACTTTGCACATAGTATGCATGGAATTTTGAAAATTTTGATATGCAATATTATTAGGTTCTTTGGCGTAAAAAATTTCATTAAAATTAGGGCAACTGATAATGAGATAGTCGAAAACCAATAAAATGATTCCACAAGAGGTACCATTTTTAGACGATAGGTAAATGTAAATTTGCTTTTTTTTCAATAATATGGTAGAACGTTTACATAATTAGTTCACACAAAAATTTTAGTTAAATTCGTAGGAGCCGTTTTTGACAAAAATGAGATTTTCAATACCGGTTTAAAAAAAAAATAAAAAAAAAAAATGTTGGTACAAAATGGCGCAAAATTTGAAACTATTTAGTACGATGTTAAAACCTTTTTATCATACTAAAACTGCTTTAACATCGTACTAAATCGTTTAAATTTGTAGGCTAAAATTTTTAAGATTATTGCAAACATTCTCTATAAAAAAATTCATCAAAATTAGTTGAACGGTTTTTGAGAAAATAGAAAATCAAAAAAATGATTTTATGGTAGGTACCATTTATAACCATTTTTCGGATTTTTTTTTTATAAAATTGTATACACATTTTGTAAAAATAAAAAATAAAAAAGTTGTGGACACGTTTTTGAGATAAATCAGATTTTTATTTTTTGTAAAACAAAATTGTACTGATATTTTTGGTATTTAAAAAAAAAACGAGTGGGGGGAATGTCCAAAAAACGCTAGGTACCAAGTTTAAAGAAAATCCACCCGTTTAGGCTACAGCTAAAAGGACAGACATACAGACAGACAGACAGACAGAATTTGCGAGACCCACTTTTTTCGACTTCGCTATAATCGTAATGTTAACTTGGATAAAAACCTCGAGTTCGATTTTGTTTACGAATGCATAACTTATCATATAGTACCTACATGTACATATATCGCAAGTAAATAAATATCATGCATTATTTAAAAATTAAAAGAACAACAAAATAACTTTATTTACGTCTTTATGATTGTAGGAGTCATAGTGCTAAATGTCCCATTAGCATGTTAAATAGACCTTATATCGGCAAAGCAATATTTAATATTTGTTTAATGTTTAGTTAAATTTAATGGCGGATAATACGTTTGAAAAACTTATGAATAATTGCTGCTAACGGGTGGTTAAATTTTAAGGGCCGATGTTGAATATGAACCACATAAACGTCATGTTTTTTTCTGCATTTCATTTGACATTTCTCAATTTCAGACTAACTCAATTTGAACCATGGAAAGATACACAATCGAGCAACAGTCAGAATGGTGGCAAGAAATGGCAACAGTGGATGATCTTCAGTGATGAGGCAAATTTCGACCTGTACGTCGATAAGCCAGCAACAATTCAAGAGCTAAAGGATAAGATAATTCTACACATTAACGGCATAGAACCTCAAATATGCCTCAGCGTCATCGAAAATTTGAACCATCGGATGGAGGTGTGTCGCCGAGGTCGCAGCGTCCATTTGGCCGATATTTTGTTCCATACATAATTGAACCATACCAATATTATCATAATAAAAAGAAATGACAATAATTTCCTAAATAATTTGTGTTTTATTCAAAATCAACAGTGGCCCTTAAAATTTAACCACCCTTTATAAAGTCAATGTTTAATTTTTTATTATAACTAACGAAAATAAAATTGAACTTAGCTTAAAAACAACACGAGTCAAATAAATTATAGCCCGATTATGATTATTTTAGATCGAAACGTGTCGCTAAATTAAAATATAATTTAATGTTGTGATAGCATTAAATAAATATGTAAGTATTTATGTATGTATTTATATTATTTTAAAAATTTACTTTTTTTTCTTTTTTCTTTTTATAAATATTAGATACATATGCACAACATTGAGACTACATCAGAAATAAATTGAAAACAAATATAATTGAATTTTGGGCACCATGCACTGAAAAAAAAAATCATTTGTAATATCAATAAACACCGTTTATTAACTGTTTTTTTATTGTCTCAATATATTTTTTGTTTTAAGAATTTCTACTCAATAAACGTTTTGTTGGCTCAGTTAAACTCCCGTTTATTGAAAATTAGAATTTAAAAATAAATAATCGGTTGCTTCTATTACTAAACTTTTTTTTTGATACAATAAACTCAAACATTATGCCAATTTTCTTACAAAACTACTTTTTTTTAGTTTCGTAAATGTGATTATTGGCTCAATAAACAAGTTTTTAAACTTCAATAAACATTTAAATTGATTTTAACATTTTGAATTATCGTAATAAACTGTGAAAAGCCTCAACAAACTATGTATTGTCTCAATAAAGTGTTTGTAAGGGAAAGCCAAATGCATTTTTCAAATTATAGTTGATACTTACGGACTTTTATAAAATTCACAATTCATTGTTCATGCCATAGAGTACCTATATTATTTAGAGAACCGACTCGTACCCCCCTTGCCTAAAGCACCCGCAAATTTTATTTGAGCACAGTAAGAGAACACTCTCCTAAATTCCCTATCCCTGAATTCGTGTGAATTGTAGATATAGCGCATCTCTCTTCAAATTTCTCTCCCCATCTTTTTAATTTTGAAAGATACACACAAAAATACGAACATGACTGAAAAAAAGAAAAGAAAATTACGTGCACGCAGGCATTGTTTCCACCATTGCAGCTCCGATGTGATTGAGGTGAGGGTCGGTGGGTTGGTTTTTCTGTTTTGTTTTCATCTCAGTAAAAGAGAGATCAAATTCCATCGATGGACTTTTTTTACAAGAAGAATGAACATGGTTTATAATATAAATTATAATGCAGTTTTAAAAAAAGTATTTCATATCTGGTGGGAGAACTGAGCACTGAGCAAAACTGAGCCAATATCCATTAAATTATCGCTATGTTAGTGCGATTCCATTAAAAATGCATTCGGCAACTAACACATATTCAGCCTTGTGGAGGAAATCCTCTCAGTGCAGCTTGTAGGGTGAAAGAGAAAAAGCGCTGAAGTCGGTTCTCTAGATAATATAGGTACTCTATGGTTCATGCCGTGATTTTTAATTTTAAAAACAGTAGATAAGCATAGATCAAAATTTTCTTAGAAGGGTGCAACAGGCATCTAACTGATTAGCCCAACTGTCGAACTGGGACGAAACGCATTTCAAAATTGAGGTCATTTAACTTTTAAATTGAATTGTTTTTTTTTACTTTCATATTTTCAGAAGAGTTACTAGAACATATAACAAAAAGTGAGTATATCTAGTAAAGGAAAGTTGCAGAAGATATTATATGGATGAGGAAGAGGAAGAATGGATTCCTCACATTCTTTGTTCATGTCCTGCTCTATCTCAAAGACGTGGGCTCCACCTAGGAGAATTCTACTACAATGATCCTAGTGATCTGGCAAATTATGACATCAGTAGTTTCGCACGCTTCGTAAGAAGCTCTAAATGGTTCAACGAGTAGGAAGCAGTGGTACCACTTTACTTCAATATAAGTAGATCTACTTCTTTAATCGAAATTTTTTAAAATCTACTTCTTACTTCGCACCATCACAAAAATATTGAAATCTAATTCATTTTAAAAAGCTGTGTTTCAACCTACTTCAATTTTACAAAGAGAAGGCTAGATCTACTTCTTTTTATATATTTTACTCTAGAATGTAGCCCAACAAAATACAAAATTAAAAAAACAAAATTAAATAAATTTAATTAAACATTTTTTTAAATATAGATTTCTATAAAAAAGGTCATTTTGAAATCTACCTCGATTTTTCTCAAAATACTTCGCTTTTTTCTTTAAATCTACTTCGAATTTTTCTCCGGAAGTGGTTTCGCTGGTAGGAAGTAGGCTTCCTAGATTCTTGTGGTAACACAATGGACCAACCATATGGTCTAAGTGTTTCAAGCTTCTCTGCTGACATCCACGTAAACCAAACCTAACCTAAAGGAAAGCTGGAATGCAAATGAAAAGCAAATTTTTTCAATTTAATAAATTATTTCATTTGCTCAACAAATAAGTTTGCTTGAATCAACGAAATAATTTATTGGCTCTATACAAACGAAATTGGTCAATTCAATAAACTATTTCCTTGTCCTAATAAATTCGTTTCATCAATCAACAAAAAAGTACATAGCGACAACAAACCAATTGAGATAAATAAATTAATAAACATGACCACTAAAATTATGCTTGTTTCAATAAAACATTTATTGGGCTAATAAACCGCTATTTAATGGCCAAATAAACCAGTTTATTCAACGATAAAAAAATTTAACTTTTTTTACTGTATCTACGTACCTTTTTGGTTCAGTGTTCTATCGAGGTAGGTAAAAACATATACAAAAATATAAACAAAATATAGAGAACCATGTTACACATAATTACTACAATCTACATTCTACATACACATAACACATGCATGGATTTTTTAATTTAACATGAAAAACTGTTAAAAATATATATAATTAGAAATTGAAAGCTTGTAAAATTGTATTAATTAATATCATTTATATGGACTTTTCAAACAATAATTTCAATTTTTTTTTTAAATCCAAACTTGGTTAGGCAGACTGTATAAATGCCATCTTAAGTAATAAAATCAATACATGTATAGCTCCTCTTTACTTTAGATATTTATTACATATAGTCTAGAATGAACTTCCACGTTTGCGGCCAACATACACCTTTTAAGCCAATCTATCTAGAGAATAGCTGATAGAATATTTTTTTTTATCATTTTAACTGATTTTTCCTCAAAGTTATTCTAAATATAAACCCAATTTATTTTCTTTTAATAAATTAAATCAACAAAAACACAACACTATTTAGTTCAAGATCAAACTAAGCCTTTGTGACGTAAGAAATAATAATCATGGGACCTAGTATAAGAGGTGTCAATCACGACTAGATAATTTCTAGCATAACACAAATTAAAAACTGCATATAAAAAATTATTCAATTTATTATGAAAAAAAAAAAAATTAAAATATGTAACTCTATAGTAAAACTTAAAACAAGGAAATAATGGTGCTAATTGAAAAATTCATTGTTATTGTAAAGTACAACTTGAGTGTTGAATTTTACAGAAGGTGGTATAAGATTATGAAAGTTAATTAAAGATTTTTTTCTTAGACATACTTCTTTAGTTATGAAAAATAAGATCTTTATCTGAAACAACTGAAACTAATAGCTCGAATGCCTCAGAAGAATATAATGCCAACATTTTGGTTTAATAAATCAAGGTTAGAAAAATAATAATTAGAAGTTATCTTTTCAACCAGTTCTATTTTAATTTGTTTAGACTCTATTGACTTGATGGTTTAATGGATGAATTATTATAGACGTTTAAAAGTGTATTTAATTGCAAAATATCGAAGAAAACAATAAAAATAGAAACAAAGAATGACCAATTGTATCTGATGAAAACAAGTTTAATGACTGTGTTTTTGTTTTTTTATTTTTTTTTTGTGCTAAGATGCCACAACAATAAATTTGGTTAAAAACTATTAATTTTATTTCAATTAGGCTTATGTATTTTGTACGCATAAATATTCTCTAAGAATTCATGCATGTGGCAAAGTACGCATTGACCAATGAATCCACGACTCTCAGATGAAGGTACTAATAGTAACTTTTATTTAGAATTTGTTTTTTTTTTTTGTTTTTGTTATGAGTACCAGTACATACATATTTTCTTAGTTAATTAAATGTCGAGGCTTATACAGGGTATCCGCCGGGAAGGTATACTACTCTGTTTGTTTATAATTTTTGATTAAATGAAAGAGAATGGATCTTATATTGATAAATGTTTTATTTAATGTCGACAATTATGTATGGAATACAATGTCAGGTAAATGTCCGCCTCTGTTAGTCTCACAAATGCGAGCCCTTTTGAGCACATTTTTCATTACATTCTCACACATTTCACGCGGTATTTCATTAATTTCACCACAAATATTTAGTTTGAGTTGCTCAAGCGTTTCTGGTTTGTTTGCATAAACCTTGTTTTTCAGATATCCCCACAAAAAGAAGTCCGGGGCGGTCAAGTCAGTCGACCGTGGATGATTATGATTTTATCATGATTGAAAATCGGGGTTATGATGGGGTAGCTGTAACATCCTATTGGCATATGTATACGACGGCGTAAATGGTCTTGTGGAAGAAGCTCTTGTGTCAACTGAATCTTAACTGGTAACAAATGTAAATCCTTGTGCAAAATTGTGGCCAAAGTTTTTCTTTGAAGACCAAGGTTCTGAGTACGGCGGCGGCGTCGAATTGAGGTTGATGGATTGTTTTGAACACTTCCTTGAGCAGCAGTAATGTTTTCAGCCGATCTTGCAGTACGTTGTGGTTCATGCTTGGGCCTATCACCTACAGATCCTCTTTCTTCGAAATCATTCACTACACGATAAATAGTGCGTTTTGTTGGCACGTTATTTCTCCCAAAAAATTCACGTAACTTTCTCATCGTCACAGTAATCGATGATTGATTTTGATAAAATGTTTTAACGATTAAAACACGTTGGTTTATCAAATATTTGTCCATAATAAATTTGCCAAGTGTCTACTTCACGACTGCCAAATATGAACTGTCAAGACTAATGTGTACCAAAATGGCGGCAAAACAAATTAGTATACCTTCCCGGCGGACAACCTGTATAATGTCCTCAAATACTGATTAACCTGGCTATGCTTAGTTTGGTCTCCATTTGAAAATGAAAAAAATAAAAATATATTTTTGAGGTTATGTTATAACAGTAGGCAATTTTTTAAGGCACATTTTTTTAACGATTCCTGAAAGTTCAAACTCTTAACAATTATGTTTGAATTTCTCCAATAAATTTTATATTCTCTGTTAATTCTCTTGCTTGATTTTATATTTTTATTTAAAATTATCCCATCCTATTATTTTTTTTAATGTTATGTAGGATCAATTGAATTGTAAGTGTAACACCTAACTATCACTGAACCAAAAATGTAAGTAGATATACAATAAAAAATAAGTTTATTGGGAGAGTAATATTTTATATATACATTTTTGTCCAGTAAACTGATTTATTGGAGCAATAAAAAGCGTTTCATTGGCCCAATAAACGTTTATTGATACAAGCAAAATTTTATTAATTACGTCCTGTTTAAATATTAATTTATTTCATTTGATGCAGTGCAATAAGCCCCACGTAAATAAAGCCTGCGGGTCTTATTTCCCAAAATAAAAGGAAATAAAAATAACACCCGCGGCTTTTTTTCCTTTTTGAAATGGAAATAAAAGCTATGGGTTTTAATTTCTTTTTTTTTGAAAATTTCAATTCGAAGAATTTAAGAAAAAAATTCATTCAGTAAAATACAAAAAACGATTTTATTTATTTATTTATTATTTAGCATAAATAAATAAATTTAAAAACAATTTAGGCTTTGTCAACAGTTTTCTTGGACAACAGAACCTTGGGTGGCCCGCTTCGGGGGTTCCAAGAATTTTAACTCTCTTTTTGTGTAATCTAACCCTTTGCTCCGCTTAGGGTATGTTCAGTCGTCAGCCATCAGGCATTAAATACTTCAATCTTGAAAATCTAAGCATTAGAAGTCAAATTATAATTTTTTTAAAGGTATCTAAATCATAGTTTTTTAAAGATTTATTTTTTTTTTAGGTGGGAAATTTAATTAAGATGCTATATTTGTAGAAGAGATTTGGGGCAGTAACTTTCTGAGATATTATTTTTTAAAATTCTGAAATTTTTTCATCAAATTTTGTGTGTTTGAAAATGAAATTAAAATTAGTGGCACACTCAATCACTCGTTTAGTATGAATATTTTTACCTAAATCGAAAATAAAAAAGTTGTAATTAAAAAAAAAATAGTATTTAACTTTTATTAAGTTTTTTTACTAACTGACATTTTTCTCTAAAAAATGTATGTACATATTTTTATTAATTACTTTTTTATTTTCGATTTCTCAGTAAAAGTACGCATACCAAATTGTAGAGAATTAATTTTTTTACAAAAAATGCCGTAGGGAGAGTACGATAACCTGGGCGCCGAAAACTGATAACGGATTTTTGTTCAAGGGTCAAAAATACAAGCATTTTTTATTATGGGAGGAGGGGGTCTATCTCGCCCCGTTTAGGAGGTAGAGGCGATTTTCGAAAAAACGACTTAAATGGAAAAACAAATTTTTAAAAAAAACGACGATATTTAAAATGCAAACCAATAACGGTTTTAAAAGCAAGAAGGCTGTTCTTTAATCCTATATTTAAATAAAATTATTTGTGTCAATAGTTTTCAAAAAATTTTCATTCAAACTCAAAATTTTGATAAAAAAAAACGCAAAAAAAAAATCATATGTTGACATTAGTAGCTATTGACATTAGAAACAGAGAATACATTCAAAGTTCTTTAAATGCAAACGAAATTTGGCATAACCCGAACCTCGCACATACCCCAAATCCTATAGTGAGCCCACGCAGGGGGTTGCAAGGGATCAGCATGCCCCCCCACACACATCTCACTTTCAAAACGCAGCCGTAATCAGTGTTGTGCCGGTTTTTTACACCGAGTTTTTTACCATGTTTTTTACATGTTAAAAACTCAGTGTAAAAAACTCAGCAAAAACCGCATGATGTAAAAAATCTGTAAAAAGGGGTAAAAAATAAAAAAAAAATCTTTTAAATTTATATATTAAAAAAAAAAAATTTGAATTCTTTCAATTTTTTTTATAGTACATTAGTTTTTAATAAATTCTTGATGTGTTTGTTTTCTCCAATCGGACAATGTTTCCTGATCAAAAACGGGCTTTAAATGACAATCTGTCAAAATAAATACATATTTTACCATTTTTTACAGTTTATTACAGTTTTTTACTTTTTTTACAAGTAACTTACCATTATTTACTGATTTTTACACAGAAAATGTAAAAACTTTTTTTTCACAGCAAATCGCCCATCACTGGCCGTAATGCTGGAAATGCAAGCAAATTAAAAATATCTCAAAAAAGTAGTATCGGCGGCGGCGTGGCGCCCAAGTTATCGTACTCGTGCCAATGTCGTAAATTTTGTTTGTGGAACTTATAGTTCGCTAAATATGGCAAAACTCTTTTAACCCACCCCCTAACCCACCAAATGGGGGAGGGGTAAACCTACCAAAAAACTATGTTCTCACTCACACTGATCCCGCGGCCGCAACCCATCCAAAAAAATCTTGTTTTGTCGAAATTGTGTAAAATTTCAATGAACGACTTGTTTAATTCCGCTGCATAATAAAAGTTGCACATCTGTTATAGCCAATTTATAAAAGTTCTGTTTATTCGATCCCTCAGGGCGTACATCGACCCAGCGCAGCGGCGTGAACCTCGTTTATACACGGCTCTTATATTGTAATTAGCGATAAATTGTTATAATTGTTATATAATTGTCATGTTTTTAGACTCGTCCTTAAAATGAATAATATTTACGACACTTCATATCTATCTATATCAATTTTAAAATTATTACAAGTGTTATTGAAGATCTTAGTAAAGTGAATGTTAAATCAAGAAAAAACCCCAAATCAAGTTTTTAATGCATGGCACGCGTGTGCTTTGTTGATATACACATTTACGTACATAGTAAGTATTTTCTGAGAAATGTTTTTTTTTTTGTTTTTTTGCTTTTTATTACTTTAAAATAATTATTATTAGTATTTTTTGTAATTGTTGCTATCTCGTTTGTGTCACTGAGCTGGTTTTAATGTCGTTTATATCAACATTTCGTTTTAATTGAGGTAATCCATGGAACAATAATCGACTTATAGCACATAATCACATTTAAAGTGTTTTATTTTTTGAGATTATACTTTTACAAATAAAATGTAAATTAATTATTATTCATATACATATGTATCTACGTCATACCTAAACAAATTTAATTTACACATTTATTGCGCTCATTGTGTAATGAGCTCGAAAAGTGTAATGCATGGCAAGGTCCCATACGTATGTACTTTCTATTCTTATGGAATGATAAAATAGGTAGTGGAAAAATGTAAATTTAATTGAATGTTAATTGATAATAGGTAGGTATGTACGAATTAAAGGCAAAACTCATTTTTTTGTGAAAATAATCAATATAGCACCATATTGAAGTTATTCAATTCATTCATGGAACTAAAAGTTTAAACTAAAAAAATAGTTTTTTATACATAAAATATTTCAATTTGAAAAGCTTTGAAACAAAATTGGTAGGCCATTTTTGAGTTTTTACTTATCTGGAGTTAAAAATTAATTAAAAGAAAATCATCCACCCATTTCTAAAATATCAAGTTTTTCAAAAATAGTTTTGAAATTTTTTTCTAAAATCCAAAATTTGTTTTTTTGAAAATTTTGAAATGCAATATTATTTAAACTTATTAGAAGCTCTTGTGTAAAAAAATTTATTAAAATCGGTTCTACTGATAATGAGATATTCAAAAACCAAAAAAAATGGTTCTATGAGAGATACCGTTAATAAACGATAGATACATTCTTTTGGTAATTTGGTATCTAGATTGTACTAATATTAGTTCACATACAAATTTTAATCAAAATCGTAAAAGTCGGTTTTGAGAAACACGAGATTTACCTTACCAATTTTTAAACACTACTTGTGTGGAAGTTACCGTTATTTTTGGTTATAAGAGTAATTTTTATTTAAAATCTGCCAGATAATAAGATTGGTTTTTGGGCATCTATGCATAGTACAAAATTCCCAAAAAACGGATCGACAAAAGCTTGCTCTTTATACTTCATACTAGCAAAACCCCCACCCGCTTTGCAGCGCGTTAAAAAAAATTGTTTTTTTTTATTTTTTTTGCAGCAAATGTGTTGAAAATAAAAGAGAAAATTATTAAAAATTAAAAAAAAATGTTGCCGGTGACAGGAATCGAGCCTGAGACCCCTCACGTCTAAAGCGGAGATCTTTCATTTCATTTTTTTTCATTTTAAATTCATTTTTATTTTTCCAAAAAACTTACAACTAACTTAAAGCTAGACAAAAATTCATAAAAACTAGCCTACTTATCAATAACTTACAACTAACTTACTGGCCCTATGCGGGCGCTCTAAGTTAAACTATATATATATCTTAATACTTATGCCTTTCGGCCTAAAAACTATTTTAATGCTAAAATTCTTTATTGGTTTTATTTTTCACCAAGAAAGACGGATAAAAAAAAACTTGGTAACTGTATCATCATTTTTTTTTTTATATATAAAACTTACTACTAATTAAAACTATGTACTTAAGATTACTTAAACTACTTAAAATTACTTAAAACTACTTAAAAACTAGAACAGCCAGAGCAGCATTTTCGGTTTTATTTATTTTTTTTTTTTTTTTTTATTTTTTTTTTTTTTGGGTGCCACCCCGACTGTCCCTAATACTAATACCTAATACCTACACCTATATGTAAGTCGGCCAAGACAAGAATACCAAGTCGACTTTAAGTATCAAATTCAGGATTGAGCCACCAAAACTGGTTCTCCTGCTTCTTCCTATCTTTTCGGTCCCGATCGGACACAGTCCTACTGAACCGAATTCGCTCAGCACCGCGTTGTGCAAGGACGTCTCGATCATATCGAAATCGCCTATCCACAGTTCTACGGCCGACGTGGTAGATTAGCGGAACCGCCTCTCTATCCTGGATCAGCCCTCGACTGTCTAAATAGAGGAATGCGTTAGGTGGAACATAGCCACTTAAACGCACACTCTCGAAATATTCAGTGTTGGGGTAGTAAGCCCCGAAGATCAAGCTATTAGCTGAGGACATCGCTCTTGCAATGTCACCCCGAATCAGCTTTAATAAGAAATTATCAATTCTGTTAATATTGGCTCCGTTGTATAGAACCCTGTTGGAATAGTAATGTTTGTACTCCGACTCTGGTGTTCTGTGCAATCCAAGGCAGCGACGTAAGCACTGCCTCTCAAACACCCGAATCTTTTCCATTTGAGATGGGCCAACGTTGAACCACACGGGACATCCATAGGCAATCATCGGCCGTATGAGGGCCATGTAGCAAATCACCCTTACCCTAGTGTCAAGCCGGCTGCTGTAAAACAACCGTTTCGTCAGGGCAAAGGCTCCCCTAGCCCTGGCCAGAGCAGCATCTATATGTCTGTCGAAATACAGATACTGATCCAACCAGATGCCAAGGTACTTTACTACACTTTTACTCGCCAGTGGACGCCCATGCGGCCCAGCGATCACCAGCTTGCGCCAGTTCTTTCTAGTATCCCTTGGGGCTCCAGCCAACGGAGTCCTAAACAGAATGGTTTCGGATTTCTGAAAATTGATTTTCAGCTTCCAATCATCGCAATATCGCTGAATCTTGTCGAAGTCACGCTGCAAAAGAATTCTGATGACCTCAACTTTTGTAGCTGATCTGTACGCAATAAGATCATCGGCATACGCAATTGCCTGAGTTAGACTACCTATCAGATCGCTGGTGTAAATACTGAACAGAATCGGTGAGTTAACCGCTCCCTGCTGAAGACCATTTTTAATATTGAAAACTGAGGTAGAAGTTACATTGCCACTCTTGACAACAAACTTTCTACCATTGAGCATGTCATAAAGCATATACAAAAGTGGTTTACTTATGCCAAGCCTAGTCAGCTTTAGATAAAGACCCTCTAACCATACGGTGTCGAAGGCCTTCTCCAAGTCAACCAGACAGGCACCCGTACACTGTCTTTTGGATTTGTTCCATTGAATATCAGAAACAAGTTTAGACGCGGCATGAATGGTGTCATGCCCCGCCCTAAACCCGAACTGATTATCCGGTATGATATTATTGTCCTCCGCCCACTTGGACAGAGCTCTATTTATAACTTTCTCGAATACTTTACTGATACTCGGGAGAAGACTTATCGACCGTAGATTCGCCGGATTGGAGTTGTCCTTTCCCTTTTTCGGGAGAGGATGAACCACAGCTGTCTTCCACCGCACTGGATAATATGCATTATTCAGTGCGTTGTTAAACAGTGTAGCATAAATGTCAACTGCTTCCTTAGGTAAATGTCGTAGTACAATATTGGATATACCATCGACTCCTGCTGACTTTTTTTTCTTTAATGTTTCGAAGATGAGCTGGAGCTCCACCCTCGTAACTAACAGGGAACTGTCCCCATTTCGCTCGGCGATGATGGCATTCGCCAAGTTTTCTTCATTGAACCCGGTGAAACCGAGGTTCTCAGATCGCCATTGCGTTATGTCGTTCCGAAGGTAGAAGTGGTGCAGAAGGGCTCTGTTCTCCAGGTCGTGGTTCGGGCGAATGCTAGCATTCACCTTGTACACTTGCTGAAAAGCAGCCCCCACAGCCTCCACTTTCTCCTGCGGATCTTCAACAATAAAATTGTCATCGTCCAAGACGGCGTCCTCTGGGTCTATGCCTGCTGTCAAAAGTACGTCTCTATTCTCTGTCGTTCTCTGAAGCTCAAGACACGGAAGTTCGTTCTGATCATTCCGTCTAAATATCTTATTAATTTGCGGAAACATACTCGGGTCGCTAGAGTTAACGGCCCGAATTTTGTTGTTCCAGTACAAATTAATGGATAACCTATAATTTTCTTTGATCAGTTGGTTGATGTTCTTGATTGACGACTTCAGTGTCCCAATCTCCAGATCGCGTGAGTCAGTAAACCGTCGGTACAAGAGTTTTAGTCTTGTCAGTAGTCCACTTTTTTGTCTGTGTAGTGCGTTAATAGTCGCGTTACGGTACATGTCAGTTGCGTTACGTTCTTTGTATTTTGGTATTGTTCTGTTCATAGTTCGTAGGATTGTTTCGTCCATTTGTTCCAAGTAATGGTCAATTTCGTTGTTTGTCAAATTCCTATCATTTGGTGGGGATATATTGCTTGCACGAATTTCGCCAGATAAGGCGTTGGTAAAGCGTGGCCAGTGCGTCTTACTGTAGTTGTAAGAATGCGCCGGTACATACTCCTCCAACTCCACTAGCTCGTTCGGCAGCTGTATTGTTGCGGCGAGTCCGCAGTGGTCGCTGTCGTATTCTATTGTTTGTAAACAATTTCTTGTCCGTTGACCCACAGTGTCAGTAATTGTCAGTCTTGAGTCTTTTAGCAATAGGTCCAGATAGGCACCGCTTCTTGGAAACGATGGTCTATCAGTAGCCAGAAGATCGATCATATATTCAATATTATACTGACCCATCCAATTAAATAGATGGTTACCTCTCGGATTTTGTACTTGATTTCCCCAATCCCTATGTTTGGCTTTGAAATCACCAGCCATAAGATAGAAATTCTCTTCCGAGTTCAGTTGTAAAGATTGAAAAAGATTTTCGAGCTCTGTCAAAAATTCAGTAGGTTGAGGTGATTCCGGTGCATAAGCCGCGATCACATACATCCGCTTCCCATGCTGGAGAGGAATGCATACGATACACGCCTCAAGCAGCCGAAATCTGCGTACTTCACTATTGTATATTACCTTATAATTAATGCCTTTTCGTACAAAGATTGCGACGCCTCCCCCTAGAGTAGAGTTGGGCCGATCTCTTCGTACGATATTGTAATTATTGTGTGTCAATTTATGTTTCTGACTTAGCTTAGTTTCGCTGGCCATAAACACATCTGGACTTTGGTCTTTCAACAATTGGAATAGATTTGCTCTACGTTCGATCCTAATCAGTGAATTTACATTCACAGCAAGGATCCTAAAGGGCCTCTCCGGCAGCGCGCCCTTAACCTATAAATTGCGTAAAGCTCGGCAAAACAGAGTAGATATGGTCCACCCTTTTCGCCTGCTCCCTTATCTCTTTTTGAAGACCTGCTAACTGACCAGTAATAGCCAGCAACATGCCTCTTATTTCGGCCTGTGCATCCGGAGCCTTAGGCACGAGGGCCTGTGGGGCTGCCTTTGGCGCAGGCTGTACCGTATTTACCCTCCCTGCCGCCATTTGGGCGTAGGATATTTGGGGATTGACGGGCGTTACTGTAGGAGCACGCGTTGTTGGTGGGCGTTTCTCTACCTCTGTCTGCTTTGCCTTTTTTTGTTTTATCTCCTGAAAGATGGGACATCCCCGATAGCTTGCGGGGTGCCCGTCCTTCCGGCAGAGTGCACATTTAAGCAGGGTCTTATCTTCGACCCGCTCCTGACCTAACTTACATTCACCTCTTATGTGGTTCTCTCCACACTTGACGCAGCGTGACTGCATTTCGCAGTTTGCTGCGGCGTGGCCGAACCTTTGGCAGCGCATGCATTGAAGCATGTCGCCGCGCCTCTTTAGTTTATCCCAAGTTACAACCTGGTAGTTGAGGACGGAGATACTCCTCAAACTATCCAGTTTGCTGTTGGGTGAAAGCTGAACTAGGAAGAACGGCAAATTCCGCTTCTCCCGTCTGGCTCTGACCGTGGCAAAAGGCTTGACCTCGATAAATTCGAGATCGTCGCTTGCTTTTTGGCGGAGCTCATTTAAGAGCTCTTTCGGTTCCGTGCAGGAATCTATGCCCTTCAACAGGACCGTTTGGAATTTTTCAGTTTTCGGCGTGAAGCTGAAGAACTCAGTTGTGGTTTGCTTTAGCAAATCCTTAACAACTTTATGCTGTTCCACTGTGAGGCAGTGGATAGCATGTCTATCTACGGCTAAACGTTTAATAGTAAAATTTTGACCTATGGCCGACTTACATATTTCTATGGTCTCCTTTAAGTCCATCTTGTAGACGTTAATGGGTGGCACTTTTTCTTTTTTGTTGATCTGCGGCGGCTGTGGCTGCTGCTGTTGCTTCTGTTTCTGCTGGTTCTGCTGCTGCTGGTTCTGCTGCTGTTGTTTCTGCTCCTGTTGTCTCTGCTCCTGTTGTTTCTGCTGCTGTTGTTTTGGCTTTTGTTGATTTTGCTGCTGCTGTTGCTGTTTTTGTTGTTGTTGTTTTGCCTGCTGCTTATTTGCTTGCAGTGGCTGTTGTTGTTGCTGCTGTTGTTGATGGGGCTGCTTAGTTGACGGTGGCAGCTCCGCATCAACACTTTTTCGCTGCGCCCCCTTTGGTGGCGCCTGGACACTTTTTTTATTCTCGCGCTCCTGCCTCTCTTTTTCTCTGCGCGCTTCTTGCTTCTCCTTCAGAGCCTGTATCATTGTAGCAAGATCGGTTTGAAGGCTTACGATCTGCCCCTGTATGGCACCAATTTGGGCTTGCATTACTTCTTCTTCTGCTTCCTCATCTGCAGACGACTCTGGCGTGGTTAAATCCACAAATTTTGTGCTATCGCCCGTGGTGTAGAGCCCCTCTCCACCCTCGGACATATAGGCTATCTCCTCGTCGTCATCGGACGGTGAGGTATTTAGTTGTTTTTGTATTTGTGCTGCTGCTGTTATTTTGGCCTTACGCGCCGTCTCCTCACCTTCAGCTTGCAGCTCAGCTGTGGTGATGGAGCGACGCTTCACCAGGTTGGGGACACTCCTTATCCTCCTCCTCCTCTTCTTGGGTGCATTGGCTGATGGTGCCGTTTCCATGTCGGATGATGCTGCAACCGCTATAGCTACGGCATCAGATGCTGTTGCCAGGGCATCTTTCGATGTCCCCGGTTTACTTGCCGTTGCCGGCTTCATTGTTGTTGTTGTTTTTGTATATCTTGCTGGAACACCTTTCGATGCTCCCGCTTTGTAGATTTGTTGTTGTTCCTGCCTTTCTTCCAACTCGATGAAGTTTTCCACCTCTCGGTTGTGAAAAAAAGCCTCCAAAATTTTTGTGCCCGACCGGGACTCGAACTCGTGACCCTTCGCACCGCGTTCCGCCACTCTACTTCTGTGCTATCGCACTATTAATAAAAGCTCTGGCTAAATTTGTACTTGTACACTCTCGATTCTAGTTAAAAACACTGGGAAAGTCGCTTAACGTACGCTCACCTCCACAGTTCAAGATCGACTGAAAAGCGGAGATCTTTCCATTGTACCACGAACTCTGGTTAGCGAACGTATGTACACAAAACCAAACTTTAATTTATATATATAGAAAATTGGTACTATTAATCAAATCAAAAAATTTTCGTTCTAGATCTAGTTCAGTTTTTCCTTTCTTTCCCATTGATTTTTTCGTTATTGATAATTTATAAACTTAAAACAATTTTTCGTTATGTACCTTTTTCTTTCTTTTGCCATTTTGTTTAGTGAAGATTGAAATTTGCAGCAGAAATAGAAAACACAACAAATAAAAAAAAAAAACAAGAAACAAAACCGAAGAGAAAGGATTTCTTCGTCAAAAACTAATTATTTTATTAATGTTGAAGGTTTGAATAAAACAACAAGACTTGGGTGAGCTATCACCAAGATTTGTATAGGCTGGAGTTATAGCTATTTCACGACTATCAGGCTGATCATCAGACTTCTTTTTCAATGGTGCTTCATTTTTCATTGTTCAATTTTAATTTAAAAACTTTTATGCCCAGCTGGGACTCGAACTTAGACCAAGCTACCTCTGACCAATGCATTTAGCATTGCGCTACCGAGGTTACGTGATCAAAGTCCATCCCAATTAAGGTTTTATTGTTTAATTATTGCATTTAAAACTAGCATTTTTTCTATCCACACTCAAGAGTACCTACGGAGAGAAAGAAAGAAACCGAATTTACAACACCACTTAATCACTTTGAAATTTTATTTCGTGTGACAGAAAATCATTATGTGCAACGAATGTAAAAAATTTCATTCTCACTTTTTGATAGCAAAAGTAAAAAAAAGCTTTTAAATTTATTTATATATGGAGTTCTCTGAGATCCGAAAAATAAAAATTCACCAACAAATATCAAAAAAGATCGATTTGTTTGTCGATTGAAAAATTACAATAATAACTACTCCGTGAACACATCCATCGATAAATGCATTTATCAATTGTACCATTTAATTCGAGACTCAAATAAACGTCAAAAAACCATCAACAGTATAGGATTCTACTTTAACTTTTATCAGCCGTAATTCTACTGCCAATGTTGTATTTGTATAATGCATGTAAAATTATGGCTATACAACGGATAGCTTTTCCAATAAAACACGCCTAATATTTGCGTTGAAGTTATTATCGTAGTTTTACGATTTTAGATATTTTAAAAATGTCACAAGTTCAGATCACGAAAGCATGCTTCCATTTGTCTGATAGGAGCTTAATAATATTATGTTTAATATATTTTTTATAGTTTTACAAAAGAAAATACTATATTCATAAATCATGTCAAATTTTTTGATAAAAAATAATACCTTCAACGTCACATGATAAAACGTTTATAAAACCAAAAATATCTTGCCTAAACCAAAATTTTATTCTTTAAAAAAAAATTGTAGTTATGTAGCTCGAATTATATTTGTACCGTGCCCCTTGATTCAATTCGAATTGCATATATGTAGGTATTTTATTTATCTTATTTTTTTCAAAGTCCAACTTTATTATTTACTAACACATTTAATTCTACAAATCGATCAATTACATTATGTCAAATTGCAAATTGCTATTAAATTTGATATAATAATTTTGTTATTATTTCTATAAAATTTGAGTAGCATTAAAGTATGGAGACATGGTGAATAAATGGTTGAAGCCACGATGAAGTGAGTGCAAAATAAATTGGTGCTGTGCGAAATTTCATTTTTCTTTCTTGTGAATTAAAAACTGATAAAATGAAATATTTACATACAAAGCACTTTTGAATTAAATAGAAGAATAATTTGTTAATTAATATAACTAAAGGAGGTTACCATCGCAATTTCTTCAATTTTTTTTTGCATTTTAGTCCAAGTTTGGTCCGCTTCGAATGCAACTATAATGAAACTATTTTGTAAAAACTATTCTGTTAAAAATACAATTCGTATGTGATTAATTTTTATTTATTTGAAAAAAAAAGCTGTAATGGCAAGACTGAATGAAACTTCGAAGATGAGTGAAGAGTTTAAATTCGTATGTTTTAAATAAAATTGTTTGGTCCATATTTTGTCTACGATTATAAATAATTTAAAAGTGACAAATGGTGCAGTGAGTAGTGTGACGTGTGACACACGTGAATTACGACACCCTTACTACGTTTGTCAATTCATATAATTGATTAATATTAAAATTTCATATTTAATAACCTACACACGTATTAATTAGATTTTGACTAGTTTGATAGTGACTATAGTTACAGTGTAGTAGACAACGTTAATAAATACTACCTCTAGTGGATAAAAGTTTCGATCGTTTACAAAGATGAAAATAGTTTGATAAATTCTTTTAATAAATTGACTTTTAAAATACCAAATTTCAATGTTTATCAACATTCAATTGATAAATGACAGTTGAATAGGGATGTAAAAGGCCTTGCGTAAACTGTATTAAAATTTCGATTAAATTTTATACAAGATTTTGACGTTTCGACGTATTACATTAAACATTAAACTTTGGATCTATTTTAATCACTTAACACAACGCTTAAGCTATATTGTGGAGTCTCACTGATCATTCCCGTCATATTTAAATATACTGGCGCACAAGGCCGTAGCCAAGGGTGGGATCACAGGGGTTTGATCCCCGCCCCCCCCGAAATGACTGAATATAGTTTTTTTTTAAATATGTAATACTTTTGTAATGATACTATTTAATTATGTACCTACCTAATAAATAATAACTTTACGATTATATTTTGTATAAATAATACCTTTTCGTAAATTTTTCTGCTTAGGTACCTATTTAACGGAACTGCATGATATATACATATGTACATATTATGTATGTACATATATGCATAAACCTGCATGCCCAAATGTTAAAAAAAAAAATGTTTGATTACTAATTGGTGAATTTTTCTTTCCGAAAAATGATATCCCCCTCCGAAAAAATTGTCTGGCTACGGCCTTGCTGGCGCAACACTTTAGAGGATAAATTAATATCGTTACCTGGGTGCAAGAACCAGCTAACTTGATTTTCTCATTTTTTAAATATCTGGGCTGGGTTTTTTGTTTCGTTGAATAAATTTGGTGTAACTGCAATAGATAACTAGTTTTCTGGACCTGCTGCCTTCCATTTTTTTAGTTTTATCAGTAATTTCAGGAAAAAAAGGAGACTGACCAACAGGTGAATACGTTTTTTGCAATTTTCTAAAAACTACGAAAATCAAGTTAGCTGGTTCTTGCATTCAGGTGACGATAATATATTAAAGCATTTTAAGTATGATTCTTAGGTTAAACACAGGATTTTCCAAATTTTAAACGAGTGAGTGTTGTGGCCATGTCCATAAGGCTTTAAACTAGTGTTTTTAATTCTCAGAACTAGAGTGCGCGTGAAAGAAAAAGAGTGAAAGAAAAGAATCCAGTGCAGTGATGGGCATCGGTAACCGGTATCGGTACACAATGCATTAAATGTCAAAGTAGTTAAGCCATTAGAAATCAAAAAATCAGAAGTGCAGAACATGTAAAAGGTTCAATTAATAGTTAGAAAGAAATCTAAGTCGTGTTGTATTGCAACCGGAGAAAGGCAATATAAGCTTAGTGCTACCGCTTTTATACATTTTATTAAAGTAAAAATTGCCAAATCCGTGTTTAAAGTTTTTATTATACATATTTACTGCAAATGTCACTTTGACAATTAAAAATGTTAAAATGGTATGTTTTCTTAGTCCCCTTTCACACGAGGAAATTAAGTTTCCAGCAACTTTCAGTTTTTAGGTGAGAAGGACTCCAAGTAAGGGGAATTAACTGTATATGATTGGTGAGAATTGGAAATTAAAAGAAAACGTCAAAAAATCTCCAGCAACTTGTTTCCTCGTGTGAATTGGGACTAACTTTTTTTGCACGAGCCGTCACTTTTTTAGGCGTGTTCAGTTGAATAAAATAGCTTTAATATAATACTAGTTAAATAATGATTAAAACTAAGAACATTTTAGTAAAGAGCTTTAAAGTTAGTAAATTGTTAAGTAGTATCATGCTAATATCTTAACTTCAGGTTGTTTAAAATTTTGCCCCATTGTCTTTAAGTCAAAAAGGGAGTTAAAATTAGGTAAGTTCCATATACATAAAGTTTTTTTTTTTTATAAAATACTTAAATACTAATTAATAGTATACTTCCTCACAAGTGTCAGTTCTTCAAAGTGTTGCAACAAATGGCCATGACATCGTGCCTTATGTTCCGAAACCACCATTAGAAACTGTAAAAAAATGACCATGAAAAATAAAACTAAAAGCTATTAAAGTGGCCAATTATGCTGATTAACAAGAATAATTTTGCTTAGTAACTAAGATTAATTCCTGTTTCAATTTAAGCTTAAAATAACATATGTCGACAAAGTACCTACTTATAATGTTTAAAGAGCAATTATGATCTTATGGATCATAAAACTTAATTTGAACATTGTTTAATGCTAGAAAATTAAAAAAAAAAATGCTACAAAAGAAAATTTTAATCATTATTTAAGGTAAATTTATGTAGGTAAACCACAGGTAATTAATTTTACGATATATAGCCTACATTGTGCTTATTTTTAAACGGTTCCCTATAACTGAGTATATACATAGATATCAATTAGATAATCATACCCCAATTACGAAGGACTTATATTACTAAAACATACATAATAATAATCTTATGATTTTATAAAACAAATTTCTTAATTGAGGCTTAATAATTAGTGAATTTGATTTCTTGTATTTTGTTTAAGATTTAAAAATAGAAGATCTATCCTCTAAAACAATTGTTATAATGTGTGATTTTTTAAGAGGTTTAGAACTTTAAAAAAAAAAAAAAACACAAAAAATTCTAAAAAATGAATGAAATATTTATTTGAATCGATAGTTTGAACCTTGCAATTTAATGTTTAAAGATAATTTCATGCAAATGTTGACCGCGGCTGCGTCTCAGGTAGCCCATCCGCTGAGTCCAATTTTGGCATACTCTTTCACGCATATCGGCCGGTATCTCACGAATGAATGCATGGATGTTGGCTTCCAGTGCGTCAATCGAAGCGGGCTTGTCCCTATAGACATTAGCCTTGACATACCCCCACAAAAAATAATCTAATGGTGTCAAATCGCACGATCTAGGCGGCCAATTGACCGGCCCGAAACGTGAAATTAACTGTTCACCAAACTCGCCTCGCAATTGCGCCATTGTTTCGCGTGCTGTGTGGCATGTGGCACCGTCTTGTTGAAACCACATATCATGCAAGTCAAGAACTTCCATAATAATGCCGCCGGCCCATAAACCGCACCAAACAGTGGCTTTTTCGGGATGCATTGGTAGCTGTTGCAATGCTTCTGGCTGATCTTCACTCCAAATGCGGCAATTTTGCTTATTTACGTACCCATTCAACCAAAAATGAGCCTCATCGCTGAACACAATTTTTCGATAAAAAAGCGGATCCTCGGCCAGCTTTCCAACAGCCCATTCACCAAAAATTCGGCGTTGTGGTAGGTCGGCTGGCTTTAGTTCTTGCACCAGCTGTATCTTAAAAGGCTTTACGCCCAAATCCTTCCGCAAAATTTTCCACGTAGTGCTGTAACAAAGGCCTAACTGCTGGGAACGGCGCCGAATCGACATTTCGCGGTCTTCTGTCACACTAGCTGATACGGCCGAAATATTTTCTTCACTACGCACAGTACGTAAACGTGTTGGTGGTTTAATGTCCAACAAAGTAAATTTGGTGCGAAATTTGGTCACAATCTTCCGAATAGACTGCTCAGAAGGTCGAGAATGCCGACCATAAAATGGAAGCAGCGCGCGATGAACATTTCGAACCGAGCACGAATTTTGATAGTAAAATTCAATAATTTGCAAGCGTTGTTCATTTGTAAGACGATCCATGGTTAAATTGCAAACCAAACTGAAGCTGTTTGACAGTGACACAAGGTACTAAACCACGTCAGCTGTCAAAACCAGTGTTGCCAAAACCAAACCAGCTAAAAAATCACCCGTTAGTCTATAAATGACATAAATAAAAGTGTTTAAAACATTAGCGCAAAATTTTAAACGGTTTAGTACGATGTTAAAGCATTTTTGGTAATGACAAAAATGCTTTAACATCGAACTAAATCGTTTAAAATTTTGCGCCTATGTTTGATTATTTAAAAACTGTATGATGTTTAATATAATACGAATAATGTCTTACATAATAATTATGTATTTATAGCAAAAGAAAATGATTAATTTGTTTACCCTTTATATTTTGTTTTGTTTTTAGGTTGTACATATATTTATTCTTTATGTTGGAAATTATTGAACTTTAACTTTGTTATTCTTTAAAAAAAACATTCCGAGGATTTATTTAAATGTTTTGAAAATAAAATAAAAATACATAAATTGTGACATATTTTAAATATTTTTGCAACAACAATGACGATTTTTTAAATCCAATTGACGTATGAGCATGATAAGGCTAATTTAGTAGGAAATAAGATAAGCGGTTCGAGCATTTTAACCGGAAGAAAAATTTAAAACAAAATATGTACCACCTTATATGAGCAACGATAAAATAAAATTTTAATTTAATCTTGCCACATAACTACAACCACAAATAAACTTAACATCTTGTAATTTATTTATGAATTTAAAACTCATTCTATGATTAATGATCTATTCATTGAGTCACCGGTCATATTCGTTGATTCAGTGAATTTAATTTAAGAATCTGCGTTATATCTAATAATCATCTTCATATAAATTTGAAGATTTCAGTCAAGTAGAAGAATCAGCTTTATTTAATTGAATAGGATTGAGTTAAAAGTATATTGGTTCTTAGTTTTATTAGTTTTAGTTCACATGCGATTACACACTCGGATTTTTTTTTTTTAAAGACTTCAAAATTCTCCAAACTAATTCTTGTGGTGGTGGTGGCATTTTGAATAAGTACCTACGGTGGCGGTTTGCTCAGCCGTGGATTGGTTAGTTTTTATTATTTCATACTGAAATTTTTATTTTAAATTGCCTTTAACTAAAAAACATGTTTTTGGCGATATTTTCTTTTGAAATTAAGCTTAAAATCAATACTCTGGCTAAATTATAAATTTATTGTTTACCCATTTTTCAACAGCGATCTGGAAAGTATGTTACCAAATGATTCAATATCAATTTCCTTTTAAAATTAAGGAATTTTTTTGCAGAAAAATTTTTGAACCTATTTTCAGAGCTTGGAAATAGGCAGATTATAGGCTTTATATAGGTAGCCAAATTCTTTAATGGTTTAAATTTGTTACGAAATCTTATTAATCTATTTCCGGCTAGTGTTTAAAAAAGAAGGAGGTCTGGAACTTAACTGATGATCAATTTAAATAAACTAAATAGTAAATTTGAGAGTTATTTGAATTATCTAATCGATCTGTTTTTGTATTTTTTTCTAAAAAAAAATGTTTCTTGTTTTTTGTTTAGGACCTCCAAAATACGAAATTTTGGAAATTTTTAGGTTGCATTTTCGAACTATTGGAAAATGTCATCAAAATTATAATTTTTTAAAAAAGGTAAAGGTTCAAATTATATTTTAAATATTGACGCAATTTATTTGAGTTGCTTGCGTTGAACCTGTTATATTGCGTTTTCGCAACGTTCGCCTAAAGTAGTAGCATTTGAACCTAAAAAAAATATTTCCGATCGTTGCGTTTTCAAATCAGAATAATCAGTTTTTTTTCACAGAATATTAAGTCTTACAAGTCCTATAGAAAAAAAACCCTTTACTATCCCTTTGACTTTATTCTATGAAATAATTAGCCAGTACCTTCTGCGTATAGGAAACCTCAAGGTTCAGGCCGTTTTTCTTATAAGCGTGGTCCCTATAAGACAACTCTACTCTAAGCTCAGTTACGATATAGCAAGTACATATTCTAATTCTCAGAAAAAAAAAAAGAATCCAATTCATAAATACCTACTGTATTGGAAAACTCCATTGCGAACATAAATTTTTTGCATTCGACTTATTTTTAACTTAAAAGCTTTTTTATTATCTCTGTGTTCAAAAAAAGAATCAACATTATGTATCGAAAAAAGTGTTCATCTGCTAGAGAGCTCAAAGCGTCATTGATGAATTCGATTTCTGATCAAGAAGACGGAATAAATTTGAATTTAGATGCAGCAGTTCAAACAAATATTATAATTTTTCCTCCAATGACAATGAGGAAATTTATGATAATATGCAGCTTTTGGAAGACGAAAACATGTTCCTAAATGAATAAGCTGGTGGAAATTGAGCTAAAATGTCGGTTTCAGGATTTAAACTCTCAAAAGAATCGTGAGAAATACGACGCACCGCAACGCAAGTCAATGATGTACCAACAGATTCGAGCAATGAACAACCGAAAACCTCGCTTCAAACGTTGAATCAACATGTCTTCATTATAAGTTGCCGAAGTGGTCAAAAAGTCATCGAGTTGAATTTTGAAAAAAAAAAAAACAAATAAACGTGTCAAGTGAAAATATACGAGCAATTTATGACAAAATCGGTTAGCGTATAATATTTATATAATTCAGAATCTATTTTTTTCTTGAAAGAAAATACGCCAACATTCCAATGCCGAATGTAATACTTGAGTACATCATAACGATGGGTGGAGTTGATTTGTTTGATAAGGCTACAAGCAACTATATCGCATTCGAATTCGAGGAAAGAAGTGGTACTGGACACTTTTATCAAATACACTTTACGCAGCGTTGGTAAAAACATGGAAGATACATTGCATTTGCAAAAAAAATTGCTAAGGAAACAGTAATGTAAAATTTACAATATTTGTTTGAGATTCCTTGTTACGATCGGAAATAAATATTCAACCTGTGATTCATATGGAAGGAAACCCCAATTGAGTAGTTCGTTTTGATAACATCAAGCAAAGCATACAGTCATCAAAACAGAAAAGCGTCTCCGCTGTCGCAAGTGTTCAAGCCAAATTATTTTTTTCATGCAAGAAATGTACCTAATCCCATCCAAAATGCTTCGATGAATACCATACAAATATACCAGTCCTTTGTAAATATAATATATAAATATAAGGTATATACCTTTTTATGAATTTCTTCACTTTTAATTTTCAACAATCTTTTCATTACTCATTCTCATAATGTATCTATATTTTTCATAAAATTATCCAAATAAAGTTGACTCATATTCCATGTAAGAAGAAATTTTGTTTAAATAATTTTGATACCCCTTTCGACGAGCGTTTAGAAAACGCAACGTGAATTTTCTGGAAAACCAGAAGCTTTTTCAATTTTGTTTCCGATTTTCTCTAATTAGGTAAAAAATAGACAGTATGTGAAATTTCAAATTTCTAAGTCAACTGGAACTGGTAGCCGCCGGAAATTTGTTAAAGTCCTAAACTACTTTTATTTTAAATATTTACAATCTTTGTTCTCTTTTGTTTTTGTTTGTTAAAAAGAAGACCTCGGAAAAAGTTGTTTCCCCTTTTTAAGGCTTTTGGTAACTCGTGTCATACTTCGGCATAATATGTTGGGAAGTAACAAGCACAGACTGAATTGGTTGACTCACATATCAAAAATCTAAAACCGATTCCGTTTGTGTATAGTTGTAAAATTAAACGACACTGTCAAACAACCTTACATGTTAAAGTATGTATTAGAATGATATCTATAATACTTAAAAATTTACTAACTTTAAGGCTCTTTCCTAAAATTTTCTTAGTTTTGAAAATTTGTATCATACAAAACTTATTTTCTTAATAAACTTCAGCTGAAACCGTCCAAAAAAGTGTCAGTTCGAGCAAACGAATAAGAAAACATACATACCTACTATTTTCATATTTTTAATTGTCAAAGTGACATTTATAGTTAGGAAATGATACTTAAAAGTTAAAATAAGATTTTAACTATTTATAATAAAATATTAAAAAACAGCACGATGATAACTCGTTTGAAATTTGTAAAATACTGTTTTTAACCTAGCATCTTAATTAAAAATAATGCTTTACCATCGTTAACTTAATCGTCAACCAGAAATTGGGAAATCCTTAGTGTTCCCACTTGTTAGTGACAATTGGTACAAGTTGCTTTGTTAAGTTATTTTATTGAAATTAAAAGTGCTCTTAATGTTGCGTAGAAAAAATAATGTTATTTGCAATATTTTTAGTATTTTAATTGTAGTAATATTTTGTTTCTTATAAAATTGGCTAGGCATACTAAAATTGAATTTAGTCAGGCAGGCGGCAAAGCCATGCTTTAACTATTTTTGTAATATATATGTAAATTGTACTCTATGTAAATTGTACAATTAGAAAAAGATAATAAAAATCAAATCTAATCTAAATCTAATCTAGTTGGAAATAATTATGTAAGAAGTCGCAGCACCTCCATTTAAATTAGGTCGCCAACACATCTCTAAAAAAAACACCCGTAGCTATTGTCATAATAAGCAACCAAAATAATTTCTAAAAAAAAAAACCCAATACATAACAATGTTCCAAAAACAAAAATACGCCATAATTTATTTTATTTTTACAAAACAAAAAAAATCGCGTGATATTTAAGACTTTTTCATAAAATTAACATAAAATTTATTTTACTTTCCGATTGGCAGTATATGTAATTTTTCAAATAAAATTTTATTTAATATATTATAATCTGTAACTGACAAATTGACCATGTTTTTGTAAGCAATTTTCCAAACAACACATATCAAGTTTAAGAACTATAATAATTATGTATTCACAAAACAAGCTGACTCAATTAAATTCATAGATATGCTAAATTAATTCTTTTTATAAGGTCTTAAGCTATTGTAGAAGTAATCAATTAGCAAAAAAATAAAATAAATAAAAAAAAAGAGGGAATTTTGTTTTTCATGGATAAATGGTGAAAGAGGAAGAACATTGCTAATTTGTTGGTTATATTATTCACAAAATTAATATATGCATGGAAAATGTTTAAGTCGTCATGGAAGATTTTGTCTAAGCAATCATTATTATTATTATTTTGTTGAGGAAATTACGACGAAAAAAAAAAATAAAAAAGTTTATACTCTTAGAAAAAACGTGACACACATTTTTTGCCTTATTAAATAATAAATAGGTCTAGGTTATCTTGTTTAAGGCATTATTTCGGAACTTGTCTTCCCTAGCTTGATTCTTACGGGTTTTTTTCATGGTAAACCATACAGTTTTATTTTTAATTGAGTAAGTGGGTATAATGTTATAAGTTCAAAAATGTACCTATATACATATATAGGCAGTTGTTGATATTTATACTAAATCTATATATTTTTATGAATATAATATAGGTACAAGTACATGTATTATAATAAACTGAAGGTGAAGTTTTATTACTCATTGCTATTGGAGAAGTTGAAAAAATGCTGAATTTCCGTTTTTGATGACCAATTTTTTTTTTTTAAACCTTGTTCTTATTAAATTTAGAAATGGTCTGGAAGACAAAAGTATTTTATATTTGAACATCTGGTAAAGAAATTCTGCCAATTTTGGACTCTTATAAATAATATCATTTTGAAGACAGCTATATTAAATTTTCTCGACAGATATGACGAAGATAGCAAAATCGTGAAAACGATATTGTTAATTTCAAATTTCTTTGTGTGAACTGTACTAGATTCTTAACAGATATCGTGATGAGGTTTCCAGATATTGTAATCTAAAAATAAAAATAAAGGTACATACTAGCACTTGCCTTCAAATCAATTTTTTCACCTTTTTTCTAACGATTGAAACAATTTCGATCAAAATTTTAAACAAGACATCCTTTAAATTGAAATTGTATTTCAAATAAAAATTTTAAAAATTAAATTTCTGTTGATGATTTTTTTTTTAATTTTAAAAAATTAATTAATAATTATTGAAGTAGGAAAATCAATTTACTTGATAACTTTTTTGATGAGAAAAACCTTCTCTCTAAATATTTTGTTCAATTCTCGAAAATAAAATGGAATAGAAAGTTCAACATTACAAAAACTATGGCAATTTAAAAACAAAAATGACTTAACAACAAAGGCAACACTTTATATAATTTGCTATAATTTATTAATTTATATTATACTTTTCTTTTCCAATCAAGTTGTTTTATTAAAAATAGTTTTTGAAAAATGAAATTATAAACTTTAAAGTTTGAAGAAAAAGTAATACTAAATATAAATTTTACGTTTAAAGTTATATTTTTAGTTTTTGTTATTTTTGAAGTAGATTATTCTTTATGAAAAGCTAAATTTTAGAAAAAAAGAAGAAAAATATTGACCAAATTGTTAGATTTTTTACTTCAAATAAACGAAATTTTAATTATTGGAAGAATAGAAATTATTTGCGTTTAACGAAAGGAACAGATTTAGTTTAATGTGCAGTAAATAATTAAATTTATAAAATTAACAAAGTTTTTGAGTTATCGAATTTTCAGGAAATGATTTAGAATTTCTTTTTAAATTCAAAACAAATATTTTTTTTTTTAAATTGATAAGCAATGTTGTGAAGACTTTTAGCTGATAAGTAAAAAACAGTGATGCCAGATAAGATTTTTAAAATCCCACCATTTTTGGAATGGCGGAAAAAAAAAAAAAAAACACCATAATTTTTTTCTGGGATGACCTAAATACGTAGTAGTCCATGGCCTAATGGTTAGTGCGTTTGACTGTTACGCCGAAGTTCTTGGTTTTGATTCCCAGCCTATGCCACCTAAAAACAGAAATGTTTTTTACGCTTTCACGGGTTACTGCCTCTTGCGAGGAATTGATTAATCCTCCAAGAGTATCTCTTGTCATGAAAAAGTCCTTCTCGCCCTAGTCGTTCGGATTCGGCAGAATATTGTAGGTCCCCTCTATTCCTGCCAATAACATGCATACAGTAATGGTTAAGAGTTGTAAGTAACTAGGCCTTGGTTCTACGCGAGGTGTCGCGCCGACCAATTTATTTTTTAACCTAAATATTAAAAAAAAAAAATAAACAAACAAAATGCTTTCATGCATAAGAAGAAAGAAATGTCAATCAATATTTTGACTAAGAACACACTTGCAAATACATTTTCGCAGTCGCAAAAAATGGAATAGTTACATGATTTGTAATGTAAATTACAGAAATCGCGACGCTTAAATGACTGAAATTTCCTTCAGTTTTCTGACAAGACAAGAAATATGTTGTTTTTTTTTTTTGAAGGAGAACCAAAGATTATTGCTATCTCGTTGTTGACAGGTTTTCTGTATCCTTGATGGTCAGGCCAATTAGTTTACGCACCATAAATTTTTCCCACAATTATTTCCACCATTTTGGTTGGAAAAAAACACCATTCTGGGAACACTGGTCGAAAATAAAAAAAGGTTCTATATTTTATATTTTTTTAAAAACTTTCTGTCAAATTTTTTGGGGAATATCATACTAATTTCAGTTCAGTAATTTTGATAAAAATTATAGTGTAGGTACCATCCGCCTCCATTACTGCCAACTAAAAATATGCAAAAGAAACATCAGTTGAGAATTGTCGGTCCCTAAACCCTGATTTTTCGCAACACAAGTTGTTACAAATATATTTATTTGTTTTGTTTTATTTTAAGAGAACGCATTCCAATAATTTTGGAAGGATTAAAGAAACAATACAATTATTTATTCGGAATATTGCAGTGAATAAAGAAACTCAAAAGCGGGTTTCCAACTATTTCGATTATTCCGGACAACACTGGGTGTGTTTCTTTGTTTATATTTGGCAAATTCAGAGCTTGAAATAGACAAATTATAGACAAATTATAGATGTTAAGGAGACAAATTCTTTAAAGGTTAAAATTTGTTACGGAATCTTATTAAAGTCCTAAACTACTCTTATTTTGAATATTATTTTACAATCTTTGTTTTTGTTTGTTTAAAAAGAAGACCTCGGAAAAAGTTGTTTCCCTTTTTAAGGCTTTTGGTAACTCGTGTCATACTTTGGCATAACACGTTGGGAAGTGACAAGCACAGACTAAAATGGTTGACTCACTTTATTTTCAGTCATTAATTCCCGTACAAAGCAAGTAAAAACTAGCTCGTGTTATTAAAGTTAAAAATAAATATGTAAGTATAGGATTCAATCAAATATACCATAGTAAAAAAAAATTACCTATAAATTTATATTTAAAAATTCTTGCAATCTTGATTGTTATATATATAAGAAATATTGCAATATCCACTTTGTTGAATCAATTAATATTGTAATTATTTTTATATATGTAGATAATGTGCAATTTGTTAGCTGAAAATTGCTTGTTATTATAGAATAGTGTGAAATATTTTTTTGACACGAATTACATACTTATTAAATGTAATTATTTTGACGTAAAAGTATCTAGAGCGTTTATCTAATTATCGTATGAATTTTTTCTATTGGAAAATTTGTCTCTTAGTTAATATGAGTAACATTGCATGCTTTCAAAATTTTATAATTAAAACACAGTGAAAATAGATATATAACAGAAAAGAAAAATAATAGCAAAAAGTGTTGTGTGAATATTCAGTATATATACAATTGCAGAATTTCGCCACCCTAGGTAAATTTTTATTTTTTCGCCTCAAATACGAGCTGTAATAATAAGAAGATAACGAAAAAATCACATTCATAGGGTTTTGTTTAATAGCAATCAAAGCCTTTCGACAATATACAATACATGTTTACAAATTTTTTCAAACTAAAATGCTGCTCTGCGCAATTTCATATTTGCAAATCTTATGTAGCGATTGCTTCTTCTTCAATACGATTAAGCAATAAGCACGTCTTTTTTAATTGATATAGTTGCAAGACCGGTTAATCGCTCTTGGGTCATTGTTAAGCGAAGAAGTTTTTTATAAGCTTAGCTTCACCTGATGCAATAACTACAGGAAACGTTAATAGTATCTTAAATTCCGTTAATTAATTTGGATACAATCCAAGTAAGAAGTGTGAGCTAAAAGGTTTAAAATTGACAAGGGTTTGAAATTAACAACAACAGAGGTTTATATTATAATTTCAGTCAAGAGATCTTAGCTATAATATCTTCTTAAACCTCGTTGTCAATTGTTGCTTTTAACTCATCGCAAATAAATCCGAAATTTTGGCTGAGAAATTAATACTTCGCAAAGCGCTCTTCGAGAGAATAAGATAGCGAACATCGATAACATACAAAAAGATATTAGCTTTAAATTTCAATTTTGGATCGATTCTTACAAGAGATTATCCAGATCGATAACGGCGGGGTGGAAGCTCATCGAATTGGACACAATCAAAACAATGTTAACAGCGTTCTTTTATATTGTTTCAAACAAAGGTTCCTTTTCCTTTATCTAAATGCTCTAAAGGCTGCATCTTCATTATATTATTATAATTTATAAAATTAATAAAACAAAATCTAATAAAATAAAATAAAATAAAATAAAATAAAATAAAATAAAATAAAATAAAATAAAATAAAATAAAATAAAATAAAATAAAATAAAATAAAATAAAATAAAATAAAATAAAATAAAATAAAATAAAATAAAATAAAATAAAATAAAATAAAATAAAATAAAATAAAATAAAATAAAATAAAATAAAATAAAATAAAATAAAATAAAATAAAATAAAATAAAATAAAATAAAATAAAATAACATAAAATGGTGGTGCAACAGCTCATGGAAAACTAGGGCCTAGTGTACAAAGTTTCAACCATTTCTGTGTGTGTTTGCTTGTTGACAATGACATTTTTCAAAAATGTTTATTAAATACGCCTGGCGACTGATACTGCAGCACGGTAAACGATATGTAGCTTTTGTACTACGAAGAATAAATGCAGCTTTTGTTTCGATTGCGGTTGTTTATTGAAGCACGCATATTTATACAAACGAGATGTACTCAAGTGACTAAAGTAAAAATCTTAGTGTGCGTCTATGACAAGACGCTTCATGTGCAGAATAACTTATTTGTTCATAATAAAATATGTACAGTACATACATATGTAGGTATAAAATAAAAAAAGCAGATATTTTTTTTAAATTAATTCATCAGAATTTCCATATTTATTTATTAGTTTGATATTATTAACGAGGTAATATGAGTAGAAAAATTACCTAAAATACAAAAAAAAACACGTTTACCACATTTATCACTTCATTTCATAAAATCATTTTCCACTAATTTAATAAAACTCTACCTAACAGTCATCGAAACAGTGAATATGTATATAGATACCTAAACTAGTATATATTACGTAATGTACATAGTACCTACAGTTTTCATTCAATTTTATTTTCAAATTAGTTGTACCGATTTGTTTATAGATGTGTTAAAATATAACAAAAATATAAAATCAGTACTTATGTAAATAATTTTAAAAACATAAAAGTTCAAAAAACTACAATCTACATACATAATGTAAATGTATATAACTTCTGATGTATACATAAATCCATCCATATTTCTAAGAAAGTAAGTCGCGCGCAATTGATAAAATACGTTTAAAGAATGTATAAAACAATGTGCTCAAGGTGCAGGCATGCATGCAGCGACGCATGCAATTCTCCAGCGGTAATTATACTTTTATGTTTTAATCACGCATTTGGCAATTTATTTTTTTTTTTATTGTACATACCCTGTTTTATAGAAGACATGCGACCAGGCAAATTTCTCCAAAAAAAAAAAAAAAACAGAAAAAAAAAAAACAAATAATATAATTGGACGTGAGAACGTGGCAATTTGATAATCAGTTTCTGTTAACTTTGGGTTACTCTCATATTTAAATTGTTTATATGGTTTTATAAAATGGACATTTTTGATTGTTACTTAAAGTTAGTCACTCGAAACATTTGGTATGTCGGAAACAGTCTGCGGAGAGTCTTTAATCTAAATCAAAATCAAACGGATAACTAAATGGTAGTATTTTTTTGCCAGTTAATTTATTTGCATAAGTTACTTGAAATAATTATTTTTTAGTTCAGGTTTTCTGTAATATTTTGTTTAATACAATTAAAGGCTTTTTTATTTTTTTTATCTGTGTATAGGTGATAGTGTGATTCGCTATGTCTAAATTCTTTTATGTATAGGTACCTTTTACAAATATAATATCAAAAGCGTCAAATAAAAGTTGCTATTAAAATAATTGATAAATTAAATTGTGTGACATCGGAATATCTATGAACCATTCAATTTAACAAAATAATGATGGTCCATTTTTATAATTATAAAGTTAAGACATTTTTATGTCGATTATGTCGCTATACTATGCTTATTTTCGAAAATTCGCTTTCCAGTAAATACGATTTAGTTAAGGTAATTTAAAAACGGCTGTAATGAATTCCAAAATTGAAGTATAATTCCTATTGTTAGCTGTTCAAATTGTACTCAAGATTGACGAGGATGTGGGGAGGGTGTAGAACCCCTGTTATGATTTAGTGTTTTTCAAAAATAGGTGAACGAAATAAAATCGAAAGTTGTTTTAATCTTATTTTGTGGAAAACATCAATACTTGTACTAATGTTTAAAGTTGTAGAAAATAAAATCTCTGAAAACTTTCGTCATAAGCATTTTCCGTCAAAGATAAAAACATATTTGCCTTAAATTCAAAAAAATGCATTTAGAATTTTTCACACATTTCATTCCACTTAGAGAAATCTTGGTGTTGTACTGGAAATAAAAAAAAAACTCTGTTAAATCTGAAATATTTAACGGATTTTAATGTGTTAAGATGAATCTTCTACATATTCGGTAAAAATTTGTTAAGAACAAATGATAAGAAAAAAGTTATTGAATTTTTTCTAAAATTTGACGGTTTTAAGTTATTTTTACCTGCCCTTACTTTTTTCGTAAAATAAGAAAAAAAGTTGGATAATCCATAATTTTTTTATTTATTCTTTATTAAGCTTTATTAAATATGTAATTTAAATTATCATAAAATAATAATATTTTTTCCAAGAAAATTGAGTTAAAAATTGAAAAATTTAGCAGGCAAAAATAAATGGTTTTGGAAAAAAAATGAATTTCTCAGACCTGGGTCAATAGGTATCTATATTAATTTTAGATTCAAAATAGCTTTTTACCGCCTTTAGTCCACAAAAATTTAGGCGTTTCGTCCCGGCCAATTATTAGTCCAATTAAATAGTGCTAAGTCTTCTACTTGGCTGATGTATTTCAGTAGTATATAGAGTTTGTATTATTAAAAAAAACCTTCATATATTAATTTTAGTTTATTTTAAAAATAAAGGTATAGGTACACATTTTTTCTACTGGCTTAACCAGTCCATTCTGACAACTAGTAGGTACTGAATAAAGTCATAACTTTTAAATATATATACCACCATCAAGGCCAAGTTTTTTGAAACCCGATTCAGTTTTTAGCTGTAATTTGAAAGTATGGGGCACACATTGATATACGTCATTACGTGGAGGCAAGTGGACCTAAATTTTAGTACTATTGTTTGAGGCTACTTATAGAAGACTTCTTTTATGAATTATCATTTTATTTATTTTAGATATAATCAAGAATAGACGAATAATATGATATACCTATAAAGTAACGGAATTTATTTTAAGAAACTTCGTAAAAAGATTTTTAAAAGTTATATTAAAGTCGCGAGCCATATTTTGAATATAGTTCGCGACTTGAATAATTTTATTTTAACTTTGAGGGCTTGCAAATAAGAACTAAATATATAATAATAATTTTTTCCAAAGTATTAAAAAATACTTTGAAATCATACGCTCGTGTTATCTAAGAGTAGTTAGACATAATTTTAATTTTATGTCTAACTACTCTTAGATAACACGTCATACATATGTATGACTTTCTAAAAAGACCTTTTATACACGCTCAGACCACTGATGTGCGGTGGCGTTTCGATAATCTCAGGTGGCAAAAGATACCAGCCCAGCGCTTCGTGATGATGATTAGATGCAGTAGTAAAATTTGGGCGAAAATTTTTTAAAAAGAGAAGTGGAGTAAATCGAAAATTTCCGGAGAAAATTTGGATGCGAAAGAAAATCTTAAGTTTTCAAAAACTGTCTTTCTAACAAAAAAAAAATAGTTTAATAGAAAAAATAAATCACATAAATTCCATTCGTTTTAGATCAGAATATGTAGAACGTCAGAAAATTCAAAGTTAGAGTTGGTTAGAAAATAGAATATCATAGTGCTGTTATAACCTTTCATGTGGTTTGGCTAAAAAAAATTTAATTTTTCGTTGTGGAAAAAAACATTAGCTACCCAGATCTCAAAACAGCGGAATAGCGAATTAGATTTGTTTTCTTTTTCTTAAATTGGAGCAAGACGATCCGATTGGAGCAAGACGATCAATGTCAGTTTGCCGTGCAATCGGCAATGTGACCGACCGGACAGGACAGTGATATATACGGAAACGAAATGGCAGATGAATTGGCCAAAAGCGGGTCGTCTTTGGACCCCAGCCAAACTAAACACTCGGTACCTACTTATGCTACTAGAACAAGAAAAGATGAGAATTCACCAAACTTTCCTCAAAACCGCCAACGACAAATGTTCATCACTTGACACTTGTCGGGTTTCAATGAATCTATGGCCGAAAATCTCTAAGAAAGAAACAGAATACTTACTTAAGATAAGCAGGCCTCAATTATCAATCCTAGTTGGAATACTATAACTGGTCATAATGCGATGAGCACCCACACGAGCGGAATGGGAACTGTCACATCTGACTTATGAGGATGTCAGGATGAAGAGGCAGAAGAGGACTCATATCACTTCTCCATCCTAGCCTGATTCATCAGTCGTCGCTGCCCTCAGAGAATAATTTTTCGGCGATCTGGGCGACATCTCAACCTTGCCACCAAAGAACATCCTGAATTTCATTCACAAGTCAGGATGGTTAAGGCCCTTTCAAACCTTAACTTTCATTCCCCTCCTCATTTTTACTCCTTCTGTGGAACGCAATGGATCCAGCGAGATCCGAGTGAAATGACTCGGTGTACCGTATCATCACCCCTTCTAACCTAACCTAACAATTGTTTTAAGAAAAGCTCGCCCATAAACCTTGATTTTTGTTCAACTGAGTACAGTGATTAATTTACGTACATATTTAAAATATAATCAACTATTTCTGTTTGCGGGTTCTTAGTACGCCAGGAATGGAAAAAACCTTTAACTATTTTTTTTGCTTAATCAAAACGACCAAAATGATAGTCACTAATTAATTTATTGACAAGATTTACTCTTGGAGTATTTGTCACTTCCTCGCAAGTAGCAGTACCAAAACTTTTTAATATTTTTATGTCTAATAGGCTTAGATTTGATTTTCAGGACCCATAAGGCCAGATCTTCTACGTGACACTCTAAAACGCAATTACTATTACGCCACGGGATTGTGTAGGTACTTATATAAAATCTGATTAATGTTTGTCTATAATTGTGCATACATATATATAATTATGTGATGAAATAAACTCCTGGTTGTGGTTTTGTTCTTTCCTAAAAAAATTTCAATTGGAATTTTTGTCTGGTAGGTCTTCTAAAGAAAATAAAGTACGGAAAATGATTATCTGCCCTGGGAGAGTATAAATACCGACCTTTGTTATGGAATTCCCACATAATTAAAAAAAAGGTACCTTTATACAAAATTAAACAAAAATATATTTTCGAGATAAACCTTAGAAATTCCAATCTCTAGCATTTGATTGTAGAAATATTTTATTATGTACATAAGTATCTACCTATTTAGGTCATGCAGAGAAATTACTATAGTATGCCATTTGCCATTTTATTATTAACCTTGAATCCTTTATCTCATATGCTTAAATATTTCAAGTGCTTCCTACATTCATTGGAAATAACAAAGAATGTTAAGAATAAAAACTGGAACGTATATGTAATTCCACAGAAGATATTTTTGTAAATAAAAATATTCTTTTTTTTATCTTCTATATACATATATAAATTAAAGTTTGGTTTTGTGTACGTTCGCTAACCAGCCAAACCGGTTGACCGATTTTCTTAATTTTTTTTTTTTAATTAAAGAAGAATAAGGATAGAAGGTTTAGGACAAAAAAAAAATTTTAAAAAATAAAGAAAATCTGTTAAAAAAAGAAATGAAATTTCAATTGGTCATTGGGGTCTTAGGTTCGATTCCTGTCACCGGCAACATTTTTTTTTTAATTTTTAATAATTTTCTCTTTTTTTTCAACACATTCGCTGCAAAACAAATAAAAAAAAAACTATTTTTTTTAACACCCTGCGAGAAGGCGGGGGTTTTGCAAGTATTTTATAAAATAATAAACATTCAAGATACAAAATAAATCATTGAAATATTTCGGGACACCCTGGTACAAGCCAAAGAATATTTATATTATGGATATTTTACTTAATATATTATGCGTACCAAATGGGTCCAGTTCAAATAAAATAGATTTAACTCTATAATATTTCATTGATTCGGCTCGTTCAGAAAAATAAGAGCTCAGAGATTTCGCTCTGTCAAAGTGAATACTAATTACTTGTTCCTGAGAGTTTTGAAAGCAAAACTGAGAAATTCCGCCGAGGAATTCCTTACTGTTCAGGTAATTGTGATTGCTGAGATTTCCGAGATCTTATTTTCCTGAACATGCCTTTTGAAATTTAAATTTAAACAATAAAAAACGCAAACACAAAATATTGAAGTTGATTATAAAAATAATTTGCGTCCACAGTAATTTGAACTAGACGAGTAATCAGATCCACTTAAAATTTGGTGCAGAGCAGTTTTACGTGATTCCCTAAAGTTAAAATTTGAATTTTTGGTTTAAGCTAGAACGGGTTTAAACAGCTTTAATGATTCTGATTAAACCGCGTACTTTTTAAATGACCAAAGTGATTGTAAGAAAATTGCGTTTCAGAGTTTTGGAAAAAAAATTGCATGACGGAAATAGGATTTTGAAGTTTTTTAAGAAAAAAAAAAAACTTATTTCCGAGTTAATTACGTAAAGATTTTTAATTGCTTGAGGGATTTTCTTGTAATTTTGAAATATAGTGAGAAAAGAACAAACAATTCATTTTAACATTTTCTCATATAAATTTAGTTTTATTTTTAGTTTTAATCAATCTCAAATCTATAAATTATTTTCCTTTTTTTATCAACGATATAACTACATAAGGTAGGTACTATATTGGCAAGTTAATGGATTTGTAAAAAAAACGAGCTCGAGATTTTGATCAAACTTAACATTAAGATGAATTCGAAAAAAGTGGGTCTCGCAATTCTGTCATGTCTGTCTGTCTTTACGGCTGGGTCGATTTTCTTTAAACGGGTTGTCTACGTTTTCCCGAGTAACGTTTGCCCGATTTTTAGTATCCCGCCGAATTATACTCTTTGAAACTATGGCGACAGCGCATCAAAAATTTGCATTCCCTTTCCCATACATTTTGGTGACACCAAATTACTATTTTGGTTTGCAAAAGACCGCACTCTGGATTAGGCTCCTCCTCCTTTTTAAAAAAGTATATAAGCAAGATTCGGTCGACAATAGTCTTCAGTTCTCCCAAAAAGATATACACCTTTTTTCAATATGGTGGTTTAGAGATAGGTTTTTAGTGGTCGGAAATAAAAAAGTTCTTTGAAGAACTACAAAAATTTTGTAAAGAGATTGTATAAAATTTTAATTTTTCAATATACATATGTAGTTGAGAACATTGATTAAGCGATTTTTAATGGCTTTTAAGCGTTTTATCGATTTTTAGATTTAAAAATTTACAGAAAACGCTTAAAATGGCTTTTAAGCGTTAATAAAATGAGCTAAAATTGAGTTTTTAGCATCTTGACATCGCTTTTCTTCTGATTGGCCAAAATATTTTGTAGATATTTTGATAAAAACTATTAACTTAGAATATTTTTTGTAAGAACTACCAAATTAATTCGTTTAAAAAAAGTCTCGCAATCCCGATTATTTTACTCCGGTACTAAAAAGTAGTGCCCTTTGCGGTGGTAAAACGTGCGGCGGAAACCGATCCGCAGGCAAACGGGTAGTTCACCTTTAAAATTTGTACCTAACGGTTTTGTTAAAAACGTACCCAATAACTTTTTTTAAAGAAAATTCATTTTTTTTACCTGCTACCATTTTATATTTTTTTTTGGTTTTAAATGGTGCCTCTCATACAACGATTTTTTTTGATTTTCGATTTTCTAAAAATTGGCTGGACTGATTTTGATAAATTTTTTTATAGAGAATGTTTCAAAAAGTGTTGTATCTAACGGGTGATTTTTTAAGAGGTTTAGAACTTTAAAAAAAAAAAAAACACAAAAAATTCGAAAAAATGAATGAAATATTTATTTGAATCGATAGTTTGAACATTGCAATTTAATGTTTAAAGATAATTTCATGCAAATGTTGACCGCGGCTGCGTCTCAGGTAGCCCATCCGCTGAGTCCAATTTTGGCATACTCTTTCACACATATCGGCCGGTATCTCACGAATGAATGCATGGATGTTGGCTTCCAGTGCGTCAATCGAAGCGGGCTTGTCCCTATAGACATAAGCCTTGACATACCCCCACAAAAAATAATCTAATGGTGTCAAATCGCACGATCTAGGCGGCCAATTGACCGGCCCGAAACGTGAAATTAACTGTTCACCAAACTCGCCTCGCAATTGCGCCATTGTTTCGCGTGCTGTGTGGCATGTGGCACCGTCTTGTTGAAACCACATATCATGCAAGTCAAGAACTTCCATTTTGGGCAAAAAAAAGTTTGTTATCATCGCTCGGTAGCGTTCACCATGGACAGTAACGCTGCGATTCGCATCATCTTTGAAGAAATATGGCCCAATAATGCCGCCGGCCCATAAACCGCACCAAACAGTGGCTTTTTCGGGATGCATTGGTAGCTGTTGCAATGCTTCTGGCTGATCTTCACTCCAAATGCGGCAATTTTGCTTATTTACGTACCCATTCAACCAAAAATGAGCCTCATCGCTGAACACAATTTTTCGATAAACAACATTTCGAACCGAGCACGAATTTTGATAGTAAAATTCAATAATTTGCAAGCGTTGTTCATTTGTAAGACGATCCATGGTTAAATTGCAAACCAAACTGAAGCTGTTTGACAGTGACACAAGGTACTAAACACACGTCAGCTGTCAAAACCAGTGTTGCCAAAACCAAACCAGCTTAAAAATCACCCGTTATATCTACCAAAATTTGCAATTTTTTTTCTGATTTCTAAAAAAAAGTTTCAAATTTTTTTTTCAGAACTTCATATAATTCGAAAACGATTTGTCGATTTTCACTGAACTTGGCATTTAGCAGTTTTTTATATTACTAGCTGAATAAAAATAAAAATTATTCTTATGATCAAAAGTACGAGTAGATACCTCTCATTATAGAAGTGTTTTAAAACCGGTAGAGAAAATCTATTTTGTCTCAAAAACGACTCTTACGATTTTGATTCAAATTTTTATGAGAACTTACATAAATCAATACGATTCTTGGAAAAAAATGTATCTATCGATTAAAAATGATATCTTTCATATTTTGGTTCTCGACTATCTTATTATGTGTTAAACCAATTTTAATGAAATTTCTTACACAAGAGCTTTAAATAAGTTTGAATAAGAATGTATATCAAAATGTTCAAGAAATTTTGGATTTTTCATAATTATTTCGAAAATGGGTAAATATTTTTTTTTTTTCAAAATTAAGTTTTAAACTCTGCATTAATAAGTACTTAAAAATGTAGTACCAATTTTTTGTCTTGAGAATGTTTTCACAAATTTTTTTTTTTGTTTTTTAAACAGCTGCAACGATTTTTTTCTCATATATTGAGGTTTGTGAAAGAAACGAGATATTTAAGTACATCGCGTTTGAAAACAATTTCAAAAGTTATGTATTTAATCAATTTATTTCTAATTATATTTATTTTGTAACAGTTTGTTTGTCTAAAGTCTAAATTCCATATGTATGTGTGTGCAAAACTTCAGTGCTATATTTTTCATATTTATGAATTCACATAATACTATACATTAAACTAAAATACATTTTTGGCTGCCGGAATAAAATATAGGCTCCCATAAATAATTTATTTCTTTTTTAATCATTCAAACTACTCAAACTTTAAAACCACAGTGTGATCGCACATAAAAGCAAGTTCGTGCGACCCAGTCATACATTTTATTTTTAAAACAATTTGAGATTTTAGGGCTGTGTAAATCTAATTTTGTATTTCAAAAATTCGTTTGCTTTCGTAAAATTATTAAACATTTGTGCTACATGAATTTTAGGATAGTTATTGGTCA
This sequence comes from Epistrophe eligans, assembly GCA_951394125.1. Taxonomy (NCBI): domain Eukaryota; kingdom Metazoa; phylum Arthropoda; class Insecta; order Diptera; family Syrphidae; genus Epistrophe; species Epistrophe eligans. Next base: position 83,655,755 of record OX596028.1, on the reverse strand, counting down.
ACCAAGAATAGAGTGGAACTCGAACCATGAATTCCTCTGAGTAAACAGTCAAGTACATACTGCAATCACCGTATTTTCAGACACGAATATATTTAAATTAATTTAAATTTTTTTATTTATCAACATGCACATCAACCAATCTATCAAATTTCTCAATCAAAATGTATTTATTATAAAATATCAACGCATATATACTACATACCTACACTGCATACCTATATATAAAGTTAAGCACATCAAAATGAAAGCCATATATAATTTCCCTTTCTTTTTCCTCAATTGCAAAGAGCTAAAAAGAAACCTATCATAAATCTGACCCACAATGTCTTGAATCGATTCATTTTCATCCTTTTGAAAATTTGTAAGAGAAAAAAAAAAAAAAAACAAAAAGTAATCTTCAAAGTAATATCTAAATACATTATGTTAAACGATATTCAATCGATTTATTTGTTAAAGTTTTTTTCTTTATATTCAATAAATTTTCTTTACCAAAAGAAATAATATTGTAGGGAATTCGTTTCAGAAAAAGATAAATTAAATTGTATAAAAATGTGTTTTTTTTTATCGAAAAATATTTGCCATTCAGGAGAAACACAATTTCTTGAATAAAGCAAAATGATGACTTCTTAGAAAAGTTTGTAAAGTGGTAAATTTTTATGCGGACTTTCTTCAGATGTAGGCTTGATAACTTTATCTTCATTTGATTTAGTTATACTATTTTTATAAGGAGGTAAAATTTGTTTGTTTGTATGCGGGGAATAATTTCTGAAACTTATGAAATGAAGTTACAAATTCTTTCACAAATAAAAAGCTTCACTATCAATGAGTAAAAAATCTTGTATTTTATTTCGTTTAAAAAAAAAAACTACTTCGAAATCTCATTTCATATTCAAATTTTTAATCCTTTTTAAAAAATGGCCCGAAACTGAACTTCACCTTAAGAGATTATTGAATTTTTATTAGTTTGAATATTTGATGAGAAATTAGGATTTTTTACTTAGGAAATATCTGAATATTACACAATTATCTGGTTATTTTTGTTTAGTTTTTTAAATTTACATTGGTTTGAGAATTTTTGAAATTAAATTAAATTTATAGAGCACAGTGGTTGGTTTCCTGGACTTCTTGGAGTTATGGATCAGTGAAGCTAGTGGGATAGCAGCTAGTTAAAAAAAAAATAACAGTGAGACTAAGATAATTTCGGTGAATGTTTCCAAATTCGTTTTAAATAGTTTTTTATCACGTGTTTTAGTTAACAGTGCTGTCGTCCGTCTGTCCATCTGTCTGTTTCGGAAAATTACGGTACCTCCAATATATTTGTTTTAGCATATTTTAATAATTTTATCTGTCTCAAAAATGGCTCCACAGAAAACTGAAAAAAAAAATCCACAAAATGCTTATTAGTGAAACTTGCCATTAATAGAAATATTTGTTTGATTTTCGTTTTTTCTCGAAAACTGTTCTACCGATTTTCATAAACCTGTAGGAAGAAAGTTTAAAAAAATTTAAATAGAATTGTAGGCATAGAAACTAAAATTTTTGAAACATTTTTTTTTAAAGTTTCATTTACTTTTTTTTTTAAACTCAATAATTCGAAAACGACAATTTCGTTGGTTTACAAGCCAAAGGCACTAAGTCATATTTATAAGATTTTTAGATTTAAATGCAAAACGGTTCAAAACGATGATATCTATGTACTTGAATAACACACTAAGTCATATTAGACACCCTTAATTAAATTACTATGTCTTTACAGGAAGGAAGCATTAACAAGACTTGATGCCTTTTGCCTGTTACGCAGAGGCCGTACTTTAAATGTATGAAAAAAGCAGTCGAATTCCAAAAGGTTTTCATAAATTGTATGTTTTATTAAGTAAGTTGAAATGAATGAGATATAAGCTTTTCACAAAACAAACAATTGAAAAAAAAATATCTACAAAAAAAAGAGATTACATATACGATTTTGTTCGGAAGAGAAAAGTCACGAAATGATTCTTGTTGAAGCTCTGGAGCAAGACATAAACTTTGGTTGGTTAATTCAATTATTTAAAGCTTAATCAAGCATACAAATCAATATTGGTTTTCAATAATCCTAGGTGAAGAAACAGTGGGTCTTGATGAACCCATGAGATCATTAAAAGATGAAATTGTTCAAACGACCGATTTAGCAGTCAATACAAATCAGGAAATAGCAACAGACGCTTTTGCAAAAAGGAGTAGATGGAAAAAAGCGTTGCAAAAAACCTGGAAAAAAAATGTCAACCAGGGAGATGAAATCCAAATGTTTGCTCCAAAAGAAATTCCGGTCTATAACGGCATATTTCATTGTACCAATATCAACGAGAGTTCCCGATGGAAATTATGTAAAACATAAATTAGTCCATTTTATTAAAAAATGGCACCAAAATGTTTTTTTTGTTCACATATCTACATGAAAGTTTTATCATATGTAATACCTGTAAGAGAAATTTAAAAAAAATATCTACTTTCTGCTAAGGATTCAGATCGTTGCTTTGGAATCGCTTACCAAGCATTTTGATTTTCTGGCCACAATTCAATTAAGTTTTTCTATTTTTTTTCAGTATGGTGTTCAACATCATTCCATAAATTTTCGATCGGATTAAGATCGTGCGATTGCGCTGGCCACTTCAATACATTGATTTACAAATAAAATAAATGCCATTTTAAATTCAAAATGAAACATTAGTAGTTTGATTTAACATGAACAACTATATCAGATTGTTTTGACGCGAGTGTCATTTTAACTCAATCCTCATCTTATTTTAAAGTGAAGATCATATTGATTCCAGAACAATCGTATGAAGTCCAATATGAGTAGGTATCTATTATTTTAAAATGACAATCAATATATGTATATTCTACATGGGTAGGTATTAGTTCAATTTAAAAAAAAAATGTCTTTATCAGAAAAATAGTTTTCGATGTAATTTTAAAATACATAATTTGAAAAATTATTGGAACTAAATCATAGCAATAACATTTGGAATTAAATACATCATTTTTCTTGATTTTACATTATTTTCTTTTTTTTTAACTAGGTATGTATTTTAATTTACATAACAATGTATAAACATTCCGTTCAAAATAAAAGCCATTTAAAAATTCACCAAATCGTAATTCATTAACACAAATCAAACGAATGGAAATTTTAATCAAATAAATGACAACATTTTATTTAATAAAGTGGAATTGAGTGGAGGGAGAATGGAAAAGTATCAACCCCGGTCTCGCCATGAATATTCTACTTCCAATAAAAATAAGAACTCCATTTAGAAAACACGTCATATAACCGCAATATAAACTAATCACTGGTAGTTTTCTGTAATTATATATTTCATCAGATGAATATATGTATACATACATATAAGCTTGAATATTGTCATGAAGGCAGAATTAAAAAAAAAAAAAAAAAAACATTCCTCTTTCTGTACCTACATCAATTAAGTCATTTTAAAATTTAATTAAACTAAAACTTTCCAGTACTTTATATTCATGCGAACACCTCTGAGAAAAAAGTAACAATAACAAAAGCTTTGGATTATACCTGCAAAAGTTTCCATTGTAATTTTACATAAAATTCAATTGTAGGGTGGTTTGTGTATAAGAATTAAACACAATATTGTATGTATAGTATATGTGACGATAAATAAAGAATGCAGAATGCTTAATAGGGAACATATAACTTAAAAAAGACAACAAATTATGTGCTTTTTCAATGAACCTTTTTTTATCAGGACGAATTTTCGTTTTACAATGATTCAAAAAAAAAAACACTGATTTTAATGAATATTTACCCTCATTTAACATTTCACAACTTTTGTGTACCAAATTTGTATTTTGGCAAAATATTTGCTAACGTTCTTTGAAACAAATACAAATATTAAATTACTTTGAGATTTTTCGTAAATATGTAATACCTTTCCCAAAAAATTGATTTCTATCGTTTATGTTACAGTGGACAGGACAAATGTTCGCAGTTATCCATAGCTAGCCACTGCCTAATAATATTTATAAACGCATTCCAGTAGTTGTCTAAATAATGTTATCGTTAAGACATCCCTGTCATCTGTCAATTTTGTAAACATTTGGATACATTCAATGAACATTTCATTCATTTTAAGATAATTTTACAATTCCGTGCTCATTGAACACAGCCATTTTATAATAGGTTTGGACAACCAATTGCAGTGTCTAAGTTAGATAACCGATGGAACATGTTTATAAATAAGGTTTCGAAGTTAGGCAGCTGTCTAAAGCTAGATATACTTTGCTATGGGTTTATAAATAAGACTGCTAGACTCTATTGTGCGAAGGCCATCTAAAGCATTATTTAAAACAATAAATTATAAAATTTGCGTAAAGTATATACCTACTTTAATAATTAACCAATGTGTCTTTCAGGTTTTCACAAAATTTAAACTATTATTAGTACTATTTATAAACCCAATTTAAAAACCTCATTAAAAAAAATATCCATCAATTACCTAATTTACGCCCAAATTATTCACTACAGATTTAAATTGGATTTAAGTGAATACAAACATTAACTCCCATATTATTCACTCGTGTCACCCAGATTAAAACTTAAATCTAGATGTAAATTATATAAATTCAATGGGGCAAACTTAAAAACTAGAAAATAATGTAGAAGACATTAATGGTCTTATTTATAAACGTTGTCTAACTTTAGAAAACTGTCAAACTTTGGAAAATGTGTTCAAAAACCTTGTTTATTGTTGTCTTATAGCTGCCTAACTTAGACACAAGTGTAGATTGTCCTAACCGTGAATAATGTGATATTTATTTTTATTAAATAAAGTACCTATATTTCCACCAATTTGAAAATAGTTAGACAGTGTCTAAGTGGACAAAAATCTAATAAATACGACTCGTAAGTCTTCATCTGAATTAAAGTAGGTACTTCAACTGACCTCCAGAAAAAATCAGTTGGGTTTATCGACATTGTATTTAGACAAGTGAATTAAAGTATGGATTTGACTAAGGCTAGTTACCAGTTACAAATTGAAAAATTAACTCGAAATTATGAATCCATAATATTGTCTTAGGTACCTACTATAAAATGCAACTTGTATTTTTCGTTAAATGGGGAATTGGTTGAGTTTTGAAGTTCTGCTTAATAAAATTGGAGCTTTGATAATTTGAAAGCTATATATACGTTGAAATATCAGGAGACCTTTGACCTTGGAGAATGTGACTGCTGTAGCCGAGAGTGTTAGACTTCGAAAATAAGCCTCAAATCAAGGTTTCGGTTAACGATGGGCGTTACGACTTTTTTTTTTACTGAAATTGAAGACATGAATTTGGACGACTTCTAGTTCATTCAGAAAGGCGCACTATGCCACACACAGCCCATGCCACAATCGATCTTTTGCGCCCAAATTCCCAAATTGTGTTATTAGCTGTCTTGGCGATGTCGGAACTGCGATTTGACCCCTTTGCACTTTTTTTTTTGTGGGCATCCGTGAAGGGCGGATGTTATGCCAATAATTCGGAAACGATTCAAGCACTTAAGGCCAATAACATTCAAGCAATCTGTGAGCTACAGCTCGAAACCATGAATAAAATCTTGGAAAATTGGAGTGACAGAATGCGCTTCTGCGAAGCCAGCCAAGGCAGCCACTGGAACGACTGGAATGTTTGCTCTTACTAATAAAATCATAATACATTGCATTTTTAAAAAGCAACTTGAATTTTGGCCCACCCTGTACTTTACTGCTCTGAAATTGAACAACACCCGGGCAAAGTTAATGAGAATTATTTACCTACCATAAAATTTTATTTGACCATATATATGTATGTTGCATTAACGTTGCGTTGCTGGCCAAAATTTATTCATGCAATTACAGGTGAACTCATCCATTACTCGTATACCTACAAAGCTTTGGTAGGAAAATATAAGTAATCTATATATAGTCATTCTGTTTGCATTAGGAATGTAGATAAGTTAATGGGTGGCTCTGGCTGGATTATTTTATTTAACTTCCATAAAACAATGGGTTTGTAGATATCTAGGAGGTATTCTGCATTGAAAAAAAAAACACACCCTAAGAGTTATCGTTGCAATTGTACTTGCTTAATGGGATAAGTATTGGTTTCGTGATAAAAAAAACATCGAGATTTTATAAAAAAAAAAAAAAATACATTACGATGAGGGAGAAGTAGAAAAAAAAGGTTTTTCGACATGCTGTTCTTCAAATTATTTGTCTAAGCGGATGTCCGGTTGTGTGGCTGTGTTGCTGTTTGCGTTTGTTCGTTGGTACGTCCAGATGTACATGAATCTAGAGCTTTAACGGATGAACCGATTTGCTTGAAATTTAGTACGAAGCACTTTTACTTAATTCCATGGAGGAAAATATCACTTTTTTGTTTTAGCTCAAAAATAGCGGTAAGCTACCATATTATTTCGTTTTTGATATGTAAACATCTATGCCGGCGGTGGCGGCGGGGCGGTAGGGTAAACTAAAAACGTGCAAATTTCTGTGGCACATTACGTTGCGCTGTTACTCTTTACGATACGGTGATGTATATTGGATACGTTCAATATTGGGTACGTTCCTTCGAAGCTCAAACTTAATCGGAAGGTCGAGTTGAGTTTGGGTTGAAATTTGGTTGACAATTCGAACTCGCCGCGTTCTGTCATGTTAAACCAGCACTTGAATATTTAATTTGATGTTTACACGTCCTACCGAGAGTCCCGGCAATCACATTTTTTTTAAATTATATATCAAAAAACGGTTCTAACGATTCTGAATGAACCTCGTCGCCCGACCCTAGACATTTTGGTAGCGTTCCCATTCAACGACTGTCGTACCGACTTCATTTGAAAATAAATTTTCAAAGAGGGAAAATAGCTCGAATTTCATTTTTTGCAACAATACTAGCGCATTAATTTAATTTGATTTCACTTTCGTTTTATTATTTTACTTTCATTTCAAGCCATTCTCTTTTAATCTTACAAAAAACAAATAGAAAGAAGATGTGTAAAATAATATTTTCGGTCATCGGATTGGAGTTCACAATTATTTGACCAGTCGTTCGACAGAGCAAATTATCAAAAAATTTGAATTACAGAGCTAGCTAGATTTACGGTTGTTCCACTGATGGTGGTCACATTACACAAATTTAACGACACGACAAGTGTTGATGAACATGTCGTTGAATGTGAACGCCCCTAATAATACATTTATATGTATTTACATACACATAAATATGTAGGTATTACTATGAAACTACGAAATGTGGAAATTCTTCTTCTTTTACTGTAATATTGTAAAACTAATCGAATTTTTGATAAAGATTGTTGGTTTAAGTCGTAACCTAGCGTTGCCATGCGTCCTCTTTTTAACCCCGGCGCGGAACGTCCTCCAACGTTTTAAGAAATTGTCCTCTTTTTTCCCCAACCAACTAATTTTGAAAATAAAACAAATCATCGAACTCGGTATTTAAAAGAAAAACCGATCCAATACAAATCTGATAGAAAACATAAAATAAACAGATCTTATTTTGACTCCCATGTGTAAACACTTTAAATGTCAAACTGCAAAATTTAATTGAACGCGCCCGTTTGTTCAGCTTCAATGTGATTTGTTTCGTTTTCCCCCCTTTCACCAGGAAAATAAATAAATATTTTATCTGGTGTTGGAAAGTTGCAAAAAAAACCAAATTTATTTTATTTGGTGGTTCAAATTATTGTGTTTAATATTTTTACAGGATTATTTCAAAATTATTTTTGTTTTCATTTAAGGTAGATGATGTCCTCCAAAGTCCGGGATTTTAAAACATTTTGTCCTAGGTTAGCTTAATCAGCCATGGCAACCCTATCGTAACCAATAATTTGTTTTCACATCTCCAGTGTTTTCTGCACCCCCCCCCCCCTCTCGTTTAGGTGGAGGGGAAAATTTATTAAAAAATCAAATTTATATTTTAAATCAAACACTTAAAAACAAGATGCTAAAAAGTCTTCTAGTTTTTGAGAAAACTTAAAATAACAAAAATTTATTTCCCTTAATTTGACTTTAATCCGGATAAGAAACAAGTTAAGTAGATTTAGTTATTTTCAATTTATTCAAAAACTAGAAGACATTTGAGCATTAAATTTTAAAAACAAAAATAGTACTTAGTAAAGTAAAATTTTGAAAACAAAATTTAGTTTTTTAATTTTGAGTTTGAAAATTAATTTTTGTAAGACTATTCACTAAAACATATTTATTTAAAAACAAAATTGAACAATTGTTTTTTGGCTTTAAGAAAAAAGATATAATGACATTGTAAGTGTTGCCGTTGTTTAGTAATATTTTTTTTTTTTTAAATTCAAGTCGGTTTTTTTTAGAAAATTTACCCCTTCCCCCTCTTTTTTCTTATTTCAATCAAACCTACACATATATACCCTTTTGCATCTTCTGAAAAACAACCTACATAATAATAAGGTATGTTTTTTTAATCGGCTTCGGCGCAGTTAAAACAATATTGGATTAACAAATGAAACCGAAACATTTGCCTGAACCTGTTTTAACAACATTATTTCGCAAACTATACACCTTTGTTGCCTTGAATTTTTATAACATCAACTTCATCACCTGTTAATTTTTACATATATACATATATGCTCAATCTCCCCAGATGTGTTTTGGAAATTTAACCGAACACTCAAGTGAGATGCCGAATTTTATGAAATAATAAATTAATTACGAGAAATATTTTGAAACAGTAAATATAGGTAATGACTTTTATTATGTGTAGCTTTTATTATTTTTATAACTGTAAATAAAAATATGTAGGAAGATTTATTTTGAAGTTCTTCTTTATTTTTAATTTTAAGTTAATTTTTTTTTACGAAAAATTAAATATGTGGGAGATAATAATAAGGAAGACAAAAATTGTTTATTATTTTTAAGTAGTCAATATCAGATATTTGCCTAACTTTGAGAATTTTGTCTGAGATCTGCGTAAATTGTGACTAGATAAGAAAATTAAATTATGGGAGGGCAGGTCTATTTACCCTAATTTATGCGAATGTGCAGTGTGCACTTTTATTAAAAAAAAAAAATTTTTTTTTTCGTAATTCATTTCAGAACTAAAATATCTACAGAAATCCATTGCCATTCGACTAAAAATTGATATAACACTAAATATAAGGCAAAAATAAGAACCTAACCTACTTATTAATGTAAAAATTAAAAATAGGATAAATTATTTTTTCGCATTTATTTAATTTCAGGCCTCGTTTCGTATGTGTTCAAGTTAGCGAGATTCTACTGTATTACCGTTATTTTTTAATAATTTCTTCCATTTTTAGTACTTTTTTCATGAAATTGCCCCTCCCGCCCAAACGGGGGGAGATAGACCCCCCCCCTCCCATAAGAAAAAATGCTTGTATTATAGTGTTCAACAAAAAACCGTTATCATTTCTTAGCGCCAAAGTTATCATACTCTCCCCATAAAAACCTACAGACACCTTTTAATCTTTACACAATATTAAGCTACTTACTTGTTAACTTAACATGACAATCAAGATAAATACGACTTAGTTAAGGCGCCTTACTCGCTTGACACCTGTTCTACTACTAGACAACTATGGCCAATTTTCAACAAACAAAACACTGAAAAAAATCATCCAACTCAGCAAGAAATCTCTCTTCTCGTTAGCATCACCACTGGTCACAAACAATTAGGCTACCATAAGAAGAAGTTAAAACTCAGTATGGATGACTTATGGAGAGGTTGTGGTGACGAGGATACACATGAGGACACTACTCATTACCTGTGCCACTGCCCTGCGCTATGCCATATAAGAAACAAGTTCCTCGGCAGGCATTTCTTCAGTGACTTGGAGGACCTATCCGATATTCCGAGCAAAAGCTTGTTAAATTTCACTAAAGCTACAAAATGGCTTGCAGATTCGTAATCCCTATCAACCCAGGCCGACAAACAGACAGGTTTCGCCTCCTCAAACATAGTCCAAAAGACATAAAATGATACAGGATGACACTCATAGAACGATTAAGTACGACGGTAAAAACGCAAGTGCGTATTGCGGTGGTGACAACTAGCGGAGAATGGGCACCTCGCCCTACACCAACTGTTGCCGCTTCTGCTTTGTACACAAGCGTTAACAAGCTGACCTATCTAATCCACCCACCAGACGTTGCATGGAGCCACTGCTCCTATGGGCCTGGGGAGGGTTGATTTACTCTGTGGGGGCTAAGGAAGGAAGTACGCCCAAGTAAGACTATGACGCTGATTACACGAGTCTTTTTTTCGTTCGTTTCGTCTTTCGTGCTTTTGACAGCTTTGGTGAGGGGCGTAGAAATGTAGGAGGAATGAAGTAACGAAAGCAGGAATGAAAATTTGAAAATTTTTTCTGGTTGAACATTGACGTTTATAGTTTGACAACAGGGTAGAGATGAGCGATAGGCAGATGTCAGCAAAAATCGTAGTTGAGAGAAAAATCATCGATTTCAGATATCGATTTTAAGATTAAATACATCGACTACAGAAAATTACAAAAATGCAAATAAAATGGTATATGTAACTAAAATGCAAAGAAAGCAACTTCAGATATGTGTGCTTTCTACAAAAAACATCATTCTTATAAATATTAAATGTGAAAGTACATTTTTTTTGCGCTTTTTCGCTGGAAGGATTTTGGAAATCGATTATTTCATGGGAAAGGAACATGAATACTTTTCATACTACAAGGGGTTTGCGGGGTTTCAGCAAAGGTAGTGGGTAATAACTAGTTACAAATAAAGTATTCCAAATCATTGCCTACGTTCTGTAACACTCGCATTGATAAAATTGATCGAGAAACGTTGAAAAGTTTCAATTTTCATAGTTTCTCGACTGATTTTATCGATGCGAGAGTTACAGAACGTAGACACATGTTAATATCTACTTTCCTTTCTCATTTCTGCTGTACTCATTTTATAAACAGTAATTCTCTTTGTGTATAATTTTCGTTTTTAAAATTAAGAATTTATGTGGTCATTTAAGATTTAATCCCGATAAAATGTTCACACCACGTAAATTTAAAAATGTACTTGATAAAACAATATGTAGGGTGGAAATTTTTGTTTCTTTTTACATTTTCTATAGGGCAAGTATTGGTTTCGTGTAAACATGGAGAAGTCTAAAAAAGTAGTTTTACCATACCGTCCGTTCATTTCTACGCTCTTTGCACTATACGAGGTCAATTGAGACAGAGGTTCAACAGGTGGACCGATTTGCTCCAAATATCGTACAGTGCAAGTTTTATAATTCCCACATCGATAACATTGGTCGAGAAACGTTAAAAAATAAATTAAAACTCATAATGTGTTTCAATTTCCATCATTTCTCGACTAATTTTATCGATGTGAGTTACAGAACGTAGCCACAGATCATTTTAATGGAATTTCTTAGAGGAGAAAATCGATTAAATGAATCCTTAATCTGAAATTTTAATCATCAGAACACGAGTCGGAACCTTTATTACAGATTAAACCTTCTATGAACAAACGGCCCTAAATCAAAAACACATTTTGATGTAAATTTACATATTATAACTTATTTGGCTATCAAAATAGAAAAAAAAAGAAATACATCGATTTTGAAAACATCGATGTTTCATGTTCGATAAATTTTCCCACCGATTTTAATCGAAAAATTTAATCGCCCATCCCTCAAATCAGAGCATTGTGCGAAGAACTTATAAACTTTTAATTTCGAGCTGTAAAACAATTTTTCACACTTAAATAAGCTGTAGATATGAATAAGAAGTGATTAAAAAACATTTTTAATTATTTCTTCTGTTTATTTTCCAATAAATCCACCGCAAAGTTTCTGAACGTCAAAATAACGAAAGAGCCTTCACGAATGTAAAAAAGAATCATGTAATCACGAGGATACGTGCCTGTCAAAAAGACGAAAGACGAAACGAACGAAAAAACGAATCGTGTAATCAGCGTCTATGTGCCGACAGAAGCTTCCTAACTCAACTAATTTTGTGGGCACCCTCCGACCTTACGGGCTACACCCCGCTGAAACTCCAACTACGGCCTTTGTCATAGGATTTTTATCATAGGTTTCTTTATATGGGGATCATATCCCTAGGGTATCACAATGGATCTATATTGATCTAAGTGTGACAGTAACAAGATCAACTGTCAGCCCGCCGACCTAACCTAACCTAACCTAGTTAAGGCACCAGTTATAGTCAGTCATAGTTATATTTCTAGGCGTTTAGGCCCAATTTCACATTCTAGTGGAATTTAAGTACCCACTGTGGAAAATTAAGTAAACTTTCTTGAATAATTTATATTCAAGTCTCCTATGTATTGGCTAATTAAGTGCAACTAATTATAAAATGTATGAGTGACCAATGTCAGAAAAACACAAGCTTAAAAAAAATTAATATTGGGATCATATCAATTTTTTTTCCAATTTTCTTGTTTACTAAAATGTCATGTTGATATAATATGATTTTCATCTTTTTTAAATTAGCAATAATTTTGTGTAAAATTTGGCATGTAAATCTAACAAGAGAATTTTACTTTGTGTTCTTCTCAGAGTTTATATGAAACGAACCCAAAAACGGGCAGCTATACCACAGAATTACGGTTTAACTTCGTTTATGATGACAAATCATTTTTTTCAATGTTCGACTTTGACATAATATACATTTTTTATGGCAACAAAAAAATTATATACATTATAGTAACACTTAATTACTCCCAGGAAATATTCTTAGGGCCGGATTATGTTTAAATAAAAAAATATTTGTTTACATTTACACAAGACAAGTTCACTAAAAATAAAAAATATCAATTTACAGACTCTTAAACTTTATAAATGAAACACTCAAAATCAACTCTTTTGAAACGCTATAAAAGTTATTATTTTCTTGAATTCAATCTCAAACAACCATCGATATGAAGGACAAGCGTTCTGCAAAATCAGTGACTTTTATACTCGTATTTCAAAGCTTTTGTATAAGTGTGTATAAATAGAATCTTTGAAATGCAATCCTTTTTACAACTCAACCAACGTTATTATACTCCAAGGACACATCGTTACAATAATATTGTTTCCACTTTCGAAATATATCCTTTCTGTGCAACCCTTTTGCTGTCGTGATTTCCTTTAAAGATGACACGTGGCATGATATTGCTACCTGACACGATACGTATAATTAATTAAAAGGTAGCACGCTTTTATCTTCATTTTTTTCTTTTGTGTTGTCTTCCATTGGCTTATTTCAACTTTGCATATCAAAATCAACACTGCGGCAAAAAAAAGTCATACCTACTCCTTCAACTTCATGAATCTTATAATCATAATGAAGCAGTGAGTGTTAGATCCTTTTCGTCCGTTCGATGCCAAATGAAGTGTGATTGGGTATCAGATATCAGGGTTGTTGAGCATGAGTTTAACCGATTATCCCAAGGGTTCAATTGATTGCGGTTGAGATTTTTTGATCTGTGAAAGCTGAAACCGAAAATAATGGGAAGGGACCATTTTTTTTTTTTTTTTCTTTTTTAGTGTTTCCCTAAATTCCATCATCACTATTAGATTTGGTTTTTCGTCAAAACCTAAATTCACCAACAATGGAATCACACCATTTACCATTTCTTAAGTTTCTTCTATACACATTGTTAACCTTCACATCCAATTTACCGGGATCATAATAAAAGGTGTTCTCTTCCATTTTATGCTCCAGTAATTTTTCATTGAGAAAAAGCACACATCAAGGGTTTTCAGTTTAATTTATTTGCACAAATTATAATAGCCTGTCGTCGACATTAAGGTGAAGAGACTTCCCATTTATTTATACATATATATATACATATATGTATGTATACAAAAAGCAACACGACGACGACGAAGCGATTTTTGTTCGCCTCATTTAGCATCTAGTTGACTGACACTATAATAGAAATGACTTCCCCGTGCCGTTTATGCTAATATTTTCTTTTTAAATATAGAACACAGTGAGGATATGAGAATTTGAATCACTTTATATTAAGTTTCTTTACACGCATTTTTCACAAAAACTTTCAGTGACTTGAATACTGTAAGTGAAAACCTTTGCGTAAATGTAAGTTACGGCCATATTATTCATTCAATTCATCCAGATTAAAACTTGAATCTGGATGTAAATTAGATTTACAACAAATTCATCCGGATTTAATTTTTAATCTGGATGTATATGGAGTGAATAATATGGCGGTTAGTGACACAATACTGCCGCGGCAGGTGATGAAGGTTTTTATTGATTTTGATTTTTATTGAAAAATTTGAATTCTCAACTTTCATACTCCTATTCGTATGAAAGTTGAGAATTCAAATTCATATGTAATTACATATATGGAGAAATTATAAAAGTTTAACAATGCGTACCGTTATCAATTAACAACAGCTGTTTAGTAACTTTCTCACTTGACATATCTGTAAAATGTACATGCTCTACAAACTTCACCATCTTAATTTCAAAATAATCGAGAAATCAAAAAAAATCAATGACAATCAACTTGACAGCTTGGTTGATTTCCAACTATTGTTTAAATTGGAATGAAACTGGAATGAATTGAACTAGAACCGTATTTTTTTATTTTTTCCGTAGTACAGAGTATATTCATGGTTAAATACTGCATCGGTCAAATGGCAACATCCAGAGCACATTACATAAATCTAAAAGGTAATAGTGTCAGAAATTAAAAATGGCTGCTCGAGTGCCCACTCACCGCATCATTAGAAACAACAAAATAATATTGAAATTAGACAAAAATAGGGGCACTTGATCCACCATTTTCCTCGATTTTAACTTGCGCAGAACTAACGGAATGCCACACCGGTGTCAGTATACCGACGCAGACACAAGTGTAGTGTCTATGGGCTGCTTTCAGTAACTGCCATGTCGTAGAAATGATCCGATGAATAGAACGTCTCGAAATTCTAAGAAATTTATATTCTTTCCGACCAGAACAGAACAGCTCAAATTCGCTTCGATTTCGATCAAGAAGTTGATTTCATCGCTTATTTCCGAATCGAATAATGCACGGTGATGACCAACAACGACGATAAAATCAGATTCCGCTCTTTTCGGACCATTCCAGTTTTTCAACTGAAACAGGTGTGAAATCAAATTTCCAATGTTGTGCAATATCAGCCAAAGATTTTATGATTAAATTTATTTAATTTTATTTACAATGTAAAACCAATGCGTCTGCCAGGCTTAACCCTGAACAAGTGCGAGAATTTAATGTAAAATCTTCAAAATCAACCAATACTATTATTGGATTACAAAGTTTTTAACTTGAATTATTTCCAGATTTAAATCTTTAACTAAAGGATAAACTTAAAACTTTATTTTGTGAGTATGCCAAATTTTTGAGAGGTATTAACAAAAGAGCAATTTAATTTTCGTTTTTTAAAGTATGTATAAAATTTCATAATTCTTAAAAGTAATTTTCTTTATAGTTGTTGTCCCAACCTTTTGTATGGACTTCCTATGGTATTTCATAAAAAAAATCAACTTTGATTTAAAAAAAAAACAAAATTATAGAAGAAACTCAATTTCGTTACGTTAACAAGCTTAAACTTTAAAAATAAAAAATGAAAGATAATTTTCTATTTCAAAATTATGATCGTGACAAAAACTTAATATTAGAAAGGTGTTTGAGTGAAAAGATTTTTTGCATTACAATTTCAATACTTATATGAAAAACTTTCTAAAACCCAATTTATTAAGCCACTTTACGTCCGCATTTATCAATAGATGTTTTGCTATTAACTGCCTGAGCACAATTAATAGAATTCTGCAATTCGAAATTTGAGTTGGAGCTACAAGAGCTGTGAAAAAGTGTGGTTCGTGCAATTTGTACGTGCCTTCAATGAAGTTGTACACCTTTTTTTTAAATTTAAAAAATAAAATGCACGACTGGGTCGCAATAACTTGCTCTTATCTGCGATCACACTGTGGTTTTAAAGTCTTAATAATTTTAAAAACTTTTCATCTGATAAAAGAAATTTATTAGTTATTGGAGCCTATATTTTATGCCACCTGCCAAAAATATAGCCTAGTTTAAGGAAGTATTATGTGAGAACATAAATATGAACAATATAGCACTGTTCTGCACTTCGCACATATGGATGAAATTTACAGTTGATACTGAACAAATTTTAAAAAGTCAATAAAATTAGAAATAAATTGATTAAAAAAATATCTGAAATTGATTTGACATTAACGCAATGTACACCAAGTCATTTCTTACACAAATTTATGAAAACAAATTTTTAAAAATCCTTGAAGCGTTGAAAAAATTAATTTTTTTTTTATATAAAGTTTTGAATATTATTTTTAAGAAAAAAAATTGGTACGCCAATTTTAAGTACTCATTTATGCGGAGTTTAAACATTAATTTTCGAAATATGTATCAAAAATAATTTTGAAATTTTTTTTCCAAAATTTGATTTTTTGAAAATTTCGATATGCAATATTATTCAAACTTATTAGTAACTTTTGTGTAAAAAATTTCATTAAAATTGATTCATCAGATAATGAAATAATCGAAAACCCAAAAAATGTTTCTATGAGAGATACAATTTTTAAACGATAGATACATTTGTTCTCCATAAATTTGGTAGATCGTTCTGATATTAGTTCACACAAAAAATTTAATCAAAATCCTAGGATCAGTTTTTGAGAAAAATGAAATTTTCGATACCGATTTTTAAACATTTGTGTGGGAGGTACCGTTATTTTTAGTTATAAGAAAAAAAAATTATTTAAAATCTGCTAGATAATGTCAAAAAAACTGCTGGGTGCTAATTTAAAAAAAAAAAAATTGTAAAATTTTGGTACACAATATTTTGAAAATTATTGTAGACATTATCTATAAAAAAAAATGGATCAAAATCACTTGAATTGTTTTTGAGAAAATCGAAAATAAAAAAAAATGGTTCTATGGGAGGTTCCATTTAAAACCATTTTTCCGGAATTTTTTTTTATAAAATGGTAGGATTTTTATAAAAAAAAATTATTGAATTTTTTTTTTCAAAGTTGTGGGCACGTTTTTGTGAAAGATAAAATTTTCATTTTTGGTTTAAAAAAAATTGTACGGCAGGTACGGTAATTTTTAGCCTTAAAAAAATGAAAAAAACGTGTGGGAGGAATGCCCAAGAACCACTAGGTACCAAGTTTAAAGAAAATCGATCCACCTGTATAGGCAGCCGAAAGGACAGAAAGACAGACAAACAGAATTGCGAGACCCACTTTTTCGACTTCGCTATCATTGTAATGTCAACTTTGAACAAAATCTCGAGTTCGATTTTTTTACGAATGCATAACTTGCCATATAGTTAGTACCCATGTATATATTGCAAGTAAAAAAAAAAAAACAATCTTGGGGTTATTATTCACTTTTTTTTATTTCCAATATTTTTTCTTGAACAGAAAGTTCAAGAATGTTTTTTAGGTTCTTTTTTTTTAACATAAATTGAAACGTCAAAAAAGCTGCATGAAAAGTTAAAAGTTGATAAACTCTTGCAGTACCGTCTACAGCTACAGATTGCAGTTACGTGGCGTTTTGTTCGTAACATTCAATTTGCATTGAATATTTTGAAAGCTATTTCAACTGCAGCTCCGTCTACATTGTGTTTAGGTAGTAATTCGAAGATGCCATAGTTTTGGTTTGAAACTAGCTAAAAACCAACCCGATGGTACACCATCCGATTTAATTAATAAATCTTTATTTATGAGAAAAAAAAAATTAAATTTGTTTAATAAAAACAAAATTTTAAACAACCTGATTTTAAGGTATTAGCACTTGTATCATACTAATGCTATTTTTTTAAATTAACTTCAGCTGAACACTACTAAACAAAATGACAGTTCATGTAAGAAAAGTAAGCAAACATACCATTGCCAAATTTGTAAATGTCAAAGAAACATTCGGAGTTAGTATGATCCCAAAAAGTTGAAATAGGAATTTGATGATTTTAACTTTAATAAAATGTTTTTGGTAGGCCGTTGTTTTTGCTAATAAGATCAGTTTTTTTTTAAATCCAGCTAAATAACTGGATTGAGTTAAAAACCACTTAAAAAAATCCATCAAAATCGTTCGTTTTCAAAATATTAAATTTTCAAAAAGAAAAAGAAACTGTTTTTGAAAACTTTCGTAGATATACAATTCCATTATTTAAGTTTGCTTCAATATTATTCCCAAAAAAAAAATGGTTGTTTTATGCAGAAATTGCCATTGATATTGAATTTTTTAATTTTTTCTAACCAAAAAATAGAAAAGATGTTTAAGATAGATATGTACATATTAACCAATATATTATTTTCACAGTTTATTTTTTTTTATATGGTAGGTACCGTTATTTTTGGTCCTAAAATTTATAAAAATTTGTCAAGAAAATGTCCAATAAATGGTAGATATTTTAAATTAGGTAAGTACCTACTTTATTTTGTTAAATTAAAAATAAAAATAGAGTGGATTAAATTTCTGTTTTCCCAACTGTTGATATGTACTTGATAAAACAAACTTATTACCCAAACACATTTTCAAATTCTAAATTGAAATGGTAATAATAACGCGTGGTTCAAACTGATAACGTCTATTACATCGGCATGGCGTGAAAACCATTTTTTTTTTTTTTTTTTTAATTTTGATAAGGCACGCTTGTTGGGCATGTCCAGACATTATTGTTATGCATAATAATATATGTATTTAAGGTCAATTTGTTATAAGCTTAAAAGGGCTTAGCAAATAAAAAAAAAACAAAAAAGAGACAAGTTAATTGAAAGGCAGGTATACAATACATTAGGCAGGCTCATTGTTTATAAACTATACATTTGAATATAAAAACTTTTGAGGGTTGAAGTCCGCATCGGAAGTTTGAATAGTGAATTAATGCACGAGGCAATAAGTGGGTGTGTCAGACTCTCTTATACTTTTGAAGAATGCAATAAGACTGTTGCTTACATTTATATGAATAATGGTTCATAATTATTGTGATGGGAAATTATTGGAGCAAAGTTGATACGATGTTTGTTCATCATGTTGTCCTACTTTAAGTTAATATTTATTTTTCATGATAATAATTATTTATTTTGTCTGCCATTGACCTGAAAGAAGGTTTTTTTTTTCTGAGTGTTTTTAAGAGATAAAGGAAGGTTCCATAAAGAGGAAACAAACAAACATAAATGAAAAGAAAGGATATTTATTTTGATTATATAAAGTTTATAGCAAAAATTGTTTAGTTGACCTAATGTTGACATTATAGTTATATGATAGTTCTAAAATAGAAAAAAAAAAATGTTATATATTTTAAGGTATACAATAATCGGTTCTATTTTAGTGAACGCTTGTAAAGTACAAAAATTATTTAATTTAAAAGAAGCATATACAAAAAGTATAAATACCTAGTTACTTATTTTTTAATATTTATGCAAATTAATTTTGAAATCATTATTAATATTAACACACCACCTGTTAATAAGAATCTTTATTTAATTATCACTATTTAAAATAAAATATCTGAAACTGGATCCTGAAAATATATTCGTTAATTTTTGACTTGCTCTAAATTGAATTTGATATTTGGCACTTGTCTCCATAGGCGTCTTTAGGCATGAGTCGGGTGGGCCAGGGCCCCTGTGGCCATATTTACGCCAAGATACAATTACATTTTCAGAACTATATGATCTGGTAACAGTGGACAGACTTGAAAATACTTTTCCAAATGTAGAAATAGCCCGTAGAATCTTTTTATCTATAATGGTGGCAAATTGCAGTGGGGAGCGTTCTTTTTCTAAATTAAAAAGAATAAAAAATGAACTAAGAAGTAAAATGCTCCAAGAGAGACTCAACAGTGTATCGATTATGTCAATAGAAAATGATGTACTGCAAGAAATAAACTTTGATGAAATAATTCATGATTTTGCTAATGAAAAAGCCAGAAAAGTAAATCTCATATAATATCTTTTTTTAAAGTAAAGTATCTTAAGTCAATTTTTAAAATTTTTCAGGAGAGCAAAAAAATTGACGAAAGAAGCTTCCCAAAAAATTTTTAAACCATAGACTTCTTAGAAAAAACTTTTTAGAGGTCAAATTTTATGAACTTTTTTTTTTTAATTTATTGTAAAAAGATATTGTTAATATTTATTGAGTGTGTAAAATTTATTTATTGGAAGTTTTCATTATTTTCAATATTTTCAGCTTATGAGGACTTTTAGACATAGAATATGTTTAAAATTGTTGTCATAACTTTTCACTTAGAAACTAAAACCATTTGTGTGTGATGGTTTTTTAAAAAAAGATACCTTAGGAATTAATGGATCACAACCCAAAAAATAATTTTAGAGTGCAGGGGGCCCCCATATCAGTTTGGGCCCAGGGCCCCCAAATGTCTAAAGACGCCTATGCTTGACCTTGTTTGAAAATTTAAAGCACACGCAAAACTAAAAATAA
This sequence comes from Epistrophe eligans, assembly GCA_951394125.1. Classification (NCBI taxonomy): domain Eukaryota; kingdom Metazoa; phylum Arthropoda; class Insecta; order Diptera; family Syrphidae; genus Epistrophe; species Epistrophe eligans. The sequence goes on along the minus strand of OX596028.1, from coordinate 83,635,260 downwards.
GGAAATAACTATTTAAACAAAATTTTAATTTTAAGTAGTTACTTAAAGTTTCGATAACCCGCTTCTTACAGTCCCGTTTTTTAAATACCTCTTTTTATAATCTTGTTTGTTTTTTATAATCATATGTCTCTTAATATCTTGATTTGTAATCAAAACTAGTTCTTAAAAAAAATGTAAATCCTTTTAAAATCCTGTTTTTGAAAAATCCCAAAAAAAGTTTTAAGATTCCATTTTATAAAATACTGTATTTTTAAAATCCTCACCCAAAATATGATTTTGTTTTTCACTGTTCACGTTTGTTTTTGCTCACAAAATCTAAATTATATACATATTTAATTATTCCAAAAATTTAATAAGCTCAAGAAAATTATACAACTTGCTAAAGAATTTACCGCTATGATTAACTGTAGTAACAGTTGAATTTATTACTTATGAAACTTTATTTTTAATTGTTTAGGGTTTCTTTGTTTTTAGGGAATAAGAAACTTTAGGTATATAATATTTTTGTTAAACGTTCAAATCAAATGAATTTTAGAAAATAATTCATTATTAAATTTAAATTTTAAATTTCTTATGATTTCACTTAATTTTGATTGCAAAATGGGGATAATAATGAAACGGTTTGGATTATAATAAGCGGATTTTAAAAAATGGAATTAAAAAAAAAAAACGGGACAGCGGTATATGGAACCCAACTCGAAAATTTAAATCTCTTCAAATCATACAACTCACGTCTTCCGTTTAAAATAATATTGATGTGGCTTGGCCAAATTATTTTATTCTCTTAGCGCGTTTTAAAAACGTGGTTCTATTTACGTCATATTTTTATTTGAATAATTTACATACATATATCCACATATAAGTTTTTATTTTTATTTTTAAATCGATATTCAGTTTCTATTTTTAATATCGAGTCGTAAAATCTTTAGATTCCTTATAAAAAGCTCATCATGCGTATATAGTATAGATAGGTACTTGGACCATTATAATTCTGAACTGAACGCCTTAAATGGTATTTTCAATCAGACAAATTATTGCCAGACGAAGTGGGTAGGTATATGCATTTATATGGCTGTTAAATTGTCTATCGTTATCACTTTCATGTTTTATAGATTTTTTTTTTTTTTTTTTGATTAGGTATACTATTATTGTATGAGTATACAATTGTATATGTATGTAGTTATTTATGGTGTATATAGGCATTTGCAGTTTTCATGGCTTTGATATTTAACGTTTTGATTAGTAACCAATAAAAATTTGATTGTAATGTAATGGAATAATCAATTATTTAAATGAAGTAGGTACTTAAATGATCGTCTCACACTTAGGAATTTTTGGAATGGTAGGTTGGGTTAATGGTAGAAGTGGCTGCCAGTAAGTAAAGTTAGCATTGGATGGGCAAATATTGTGATGGCATATAAAGCTAGGATACTTCTTCTCTAATCTCAAAATCATTTGTAACATTTTATGAATGGAGGGTCAGGGCAGGGTATATATACGAGTCTGTTTGGGATCTCATATTTAGATGGAATCTTTACATCTTTAAAAAATAAAATGCACGGCTGGGTCGCACCAACTTGCTCTTATCTGCGATCACACTGTGGTTTTAAAGTCTTAATAATTTTAAAAACTTTTCATCTGATAAAAGAAATTTATTAGTTATTGGAGCCTATATTTAATGCCACCTGCCAAAAATATAGCCTAGTTTAAGGAAGTATATAATGTGAGTACCTACATAAATATGAACAATATAGCACCGTGCTGTCTTGCACTTCGCACATATGCATGAAATTTACCATTTAGACTGAAAAATGTTAAAAAATCTATAAAAATTAGAAATAAATTGAATAAAAAAATATCTGAAATTGATTTGATACCAATGCAATGTACACCAGTTGATTTCTTACACAAATCTCAATTTATGAGAAAATTGTTGGAAGGGTTTTTAAAAAAAATAATTTCGTATATATAAAATTTTGGATATATTTTTAAGAAAAAAATTGGTACGCCAATTTATACTTATCTATCCGGAGTTTTAAAATTAATTTTGAAAAAAAAACTCATTTACGAAATATCGATACATATTCAAAAAATTATTTTGAAATTTTTTTTTTAAATCCAAAATTCGATTTTTATATGTAATATTATTCAAACTTATTAGTAGCTTTTGTGTAAAAAATTTCAATAAAATTGATTCAGCAGATAATGAGATGGTCGAAAACCCAACAAATGGTTTTTTGAGAGGTACCATATTTAAACAATAGATATACATTTTGTTTCCAATAATAATTATGGTATATCGTTCTGATATTAGTTTACACCAAAATTTTAATCAAAATCGTTGGAGCCGTTTTTGAGAAAATTGAGATTTTCAATAGGTACCAGCTTTTAAACATTTGTATGGGAGGTACCGGTATTTTTGGTTATAAGCAAAATTTTATTTAAAATCAGCTTGATAATGTCAAAAAACTGCTGGGTGCTAATTTTAATAAAAATTGACGAAGTCGTTTTCGAATTATTAAGTTCTCAAAAATAAAGCCCAGGGTAAATATTAAGGATAAATACTTTTCAAGAGATGCTAATAACTAAAAATTAAGTTCTCCCCTAAATTTAGTTTTGTTTATCGGTAGGTGCCGTTCTATCCATCCTCGGTCGTTAAGATATTTAACTGATATCTAAAAAATACAAAAATAAGCACTTTTTGTTAACGAACGACAGTATACTGTTTTGTTACAGGTCGGTGAATTTCGTGGTTGAAATGTTTGCAACATGATTGGCTTATCTTAATCTTTGTAGCTATTTATTTAAAACAAATTTATTGTTAATTTTTAAAAAACTTTGCTGATGGAAATTGTTAATTTTTATAGTAAGTAATAGTTTAGGCTAATAAAAATGCTGGTTGATTCAAATGCAGTTATCAAACAATAAAACTTAAATTGGGATGGGCCTAATCAAGTGACTTCGATAGCGCAATGCGTAGTACATATGGCTCTGAAAGTAGCTTGGTCTGATTCGATTCTCAAAAAGCCTTTCAAATTAAATTGATCAAATAGACCAAGCACCAAGTCTGATGATCGACGGGCGGCAGACGCAAAATGGCTATAACTCCAGCCTATAAAAACTTGGTGGTGTCTCCTTGTCTAACAATACGCACACAGTAATGGTGGAAAGTTTTAAGTCACTAAACCATGGTTATCCACGAGCTGTCGTTACACCAAAATTAATTTTTAACAAAAAGTAGCAACTTAGTCGTGGAATACCGAGAATATAACTAACGTCAACGCAAATAAATCGAAATCTTTTTAATAATTCTGATGACGAAATCACGAAATATTCCGCGAATTGTTTAATTATTTAATTCCAAAAATTATTCTAAACTGTTGGTCTTGATGATCTGATCGTGCAATGAGTTTAAAATTCTACGAATACTAATTACTTACTTAACTTTTTTTTTCTGACGAAACGACTTTTTTAAAAAGAAAGTCTGAATTTGTGTTTTATTACCAATTTATTCAAAGTATAACTGATTAGCTTTAATGAAATTAAGATTATTTTTTAATATATTAATTCTACCAAAAATTGCTTTATTGCACAATAAATTATTATGTAATTTGCGGAAAAAATCAGATTAGAGTAGGTTAACAAAATGCGATTGTTGGATGAAAATTAATTTTGAATTTCTGTTGAACATCATTCTTCTAGTACAACAAAACTGGTTTTATGTGAACCTAAAACTAGAAATTCGTCAATTTGTCATATTGATAAGGGAGCATTTTTTTTTGGAAAACTATTTTTTTAACGTACATTGACAAAACTTGAAACGAAACAGGTGGATCGATTTTCTTGATATCAAGAGTTTTTTGGGCATTCCCCTGGCATGTTTTTTTTTTTGGGAGCGGGCCGAAATTCTATAGTTTTAAAATTCTGCTTTTCAAAATTCTGCCTACGTTTACAAAAAATCTGATTTTCAAAATTCTGTTTTTTTCGATTTCTGTTTTACAAAATTCTGCTTTTCAAAGTACTGACAAGAAATATTTAGAAAAATAAAATTCTGTTAATTCAGATTTTTTTTTTTCAAGAAAGATTTTATTAACGATTTAAAAAAATATATAATAATATAAAATATAACAACAAATTATAATATAAACATAATCTACTGAAAAAATAGGGAAACTAGATAGATACTCTATATTTTTGAGGTGTATACATCCCTACTTATTTTTACCAAAAAAATGCAATTAAAATGAGAAAAAGAAAGTTTTATTTTTAAAATTAAAATTTAATTTTAGTAAGTATAAAAATTCAAATTTCGAAACATTGTTTTACAAAATTCTGCGAAAAATAAAAAACCACACAATAACAAAAATTTAAAAAAAGTGCGCGCTTTTTGTAAAACAGAATTTTGAAAAGCAGAATTTTGAAAAAATAATTTTGACATTGGCAGAATTTCGACCCCAACTCTTTTTTTTTGTCATTTTTTTTAAGACCGAAAATAACGCTACCTGCCGTACCTACAATTTTTTTAAGCAATTAATGAAAATCATATTTTTCTAACAAGCGCACAGTGTTGCGAGCCCATACAAATGTTGATCAAAAATATTTGCGCTGAAAGTATTTGAATTATTTTTGTGTTTTTTTTTTGTCAAATTGTGGAGTAAATATAGAAAAGAGGTTCGAATCATATAAAATGAAAATATTTACAATTATTTATAATAAAAAATTAAAAACGTACATATATTGAAAATTCATGTCAATGTTTAGATGAAAATACAAAAATATATATCTACAATTATCACTTTATGATATTATTTCCAAATATGGCATTATGTCTTCATCTATTGACTTTTGATGTAAGTTTCTCATCTTGTTTCGAATAGCTGATATTAAAGGATCTGAAGTTAAAAAGAAACATAAATTCATTAAATCCTTGTTTGTATTTATTCTGGAAGATTTTCTTGTTTGATTTTCCCGTAACTTTCTTAAATCTTTATGTCTACCTTCTAAAGCATCTTCGGATAATTGGCCAATAGGCAATATAAATGACTCGATAACATACGGTCCATGAATAAGAACTTTATGTATATAGACATGGGCATCTAGTACCATGAGTATAAACTCAAGTATAAAGTTTTAGTAACAGTAATTTTCATGCCACTGGACAATATTCTGTTGATCATAATTATAGAACTTTTCAATCAAATATTTGTCCACACCAGTAATTTCAGAACTAAGACCCAAATCTTTAGCTAAAAGGTCGTTTCTAGTTTTTATTAAAGAATAATAGCTTGGTAAAGTATCAGTGTGTAGTTTATTAATAACCTTTCTCAGCTTTTCATATTTCCTATAAGATAAATCGAGGTCGGTATATATATAGGGCTAAAAGCTTTTAATGGCGACATACATTTTGAATCATTATTTTCGCTTGATATAGAAGCAGCAAACTTTAATTCCCATGTATCTCTGTTTTGTAACAAATCAGCTACTCTCCGCTTTTTTGAAACTTGATTAAGTTCCTCAAAACTTTTACACGGCCTTCCTCGCTTACTACTATGGGCACTTGATGGTTCTGTATCTTCTCTATTATGTATGTAGCTTAAAAAATCTTCACTCAACTCAAAAACTTTGTTTAAAAAGACAGAATATTTTTTTCTAAACAGATTCTCATTTCTCTTAGTTGCCCTGCAAAAATTACAAATATTTAAGGCAAATAAATTAACCGACTTCTTGACACTGGCTTTAATAACATCTGGAGCATGTTAATTCGTATACGTCTAAAACACAATTTAAAACAGAGATGGTTTTATTTTTCTGGTCCGCTTGAAGCCACTTTTCAAAAAAGACGTTATTTATTTGTTGTTGACCAGCTGCAAATTAAAATAAATATCTCAACAAAAAGAAAACAAGAGCAGATCAAACTTTGCAAACATCATACTTAGACTTTTAGCAAAATAATATACAAAAATTAAGAATATGATATGAAATGTTTTTTTTAAATGCAAGTTGAAGTTAAACTTAGTAGGTTTTTTATGCCTGAACAAAGAAATGGTAGTAAGTTTGTAAACTTCCAATTTTTTATTTTTAACGTACACACAAAAACCCAACTTAAGCTGACAATAAATTAAAAATAATAAAATCTTGACCAAAGGTCAAATAAATACTCTCTCAATATTCACATAAATCCGTTAAAATTTTCTCATTGTCCAATGTACTCATGTTGAAGAGCAAATATTATGTACATAATTGAGGTTATCTCTAAAAAACTACCGTTTTGATATGACACTTTATCTATATGTTTCCATACCAAAATTAAAAAAATTAAAAAAAAAAAATTGATTTTTCATAAAGGGACAAAACACTGTGAAGCGTGTCCAAAACTTTTTTTTTTTATTCAGTAGGTAACTTTGTTTGCAAAAAGCAAATGTAGTGGTACCTCCCAAAGAACCATTTTTTAAATTTTCGACCCCAACTAACAATTTAACTTGTTGTAGGGTTAATGCAAGCTATTTTCTGGCTTGTATAGGAACAAAAGAAGGCCTTATACAAATCATTTTGGCGCACATTACAGAAGCTATTTAACTCCCTTAAGACCTTTAATCACAAGTGTTATGCAATTAAATAACTTTCCGCGAACAGTTTTATGAATGCCTTATGAAGGACAAATAGACTCCGATAAGACCTTCACTTGCGGGTACTATGCAAAGAAAAATAGCTTGCATTGGATGTTTCAATAAGGCCTTATACCAACTATAAAATGAAGTTGTATTAGAAAAAAGAAAAGTGTTTGCCTTCCAAATTAATTTTTATTATTTATATTTTATCTATATTTTTCTATTTCTTAGGGGGGTTTTGTACTGCTTTTTATTTATTCTGAAATGTATAGAATTTAAATTAATTTTAAAAAAACCTACTTTTACTTACATGATTTTTCGAGATTTGAACTCACGTCCCTCTGATTACTGGTCCAGCACTCAACCAACTACGCCAATCCACAACTCAAATGGGGAGTGGAAAATTGGTAATCAGTTGAATCTTAAGGTATTTGCTTTAGAAACATATGCTTTGAAGTAATACATTCAAAATTGTAGCATATTTTAAAAAAGTTTGTCTCATTCTCTCTCTAATTGAATGAGCTTTACAAACAAATATACCTAGGCATATGTTATAGTAAATGGTAACAAAATGCACGAGCTAAACACTTATAAGTTTGCTATTAACAAAATACGCAAGCTATACCTACACTTGTGTAAGTTTGCTATTAACAAAATGTGCAAGCTATACCTAACATTTGTGAAAGTTTGGTTTGAACAAAATGCAAATGATATTTAGACTAGATTTTAGATAAAGACAATTTAATATATAAGTCATCAGTAAAGATTAGGTTCTCCGAAATTATGTAGGTAATAATAATGTCAGCTTTTCATGAGTCGATTTTTGACTTGCAGCAAGTCGCCGCTTTGAATCATGCTACTCGGTGCGGCGCACAGCTACAGCATTTACCACAATATCTTTTGGTGACTAAAATCGCACCGACAAGTCCTAAAAACTATCAATTTATTACACAAACAATATTCAAATTAAAAAGAAAAAATCCGAACAGCAAAAATCGACTCGTGAAAAGCCGGCAAATCACAGACTTAAATCGAAATTTTCATACATATGGCTTTATTAAGTAAGTCATATAGAAGATGTTTGTTATGACTTTCAGCTGAATGCTTTATGAAAGCTATTAATTTTTTCTAACTTCGGGAGGCTTTTAACAGGTCTTAAGTAAGCTCCATCGGAATAGTTTTCTATAGAACTAATTTTTGAAGGTCCTAAACAAGCTATTTAAATTGCTTTGCATAATTAAGCATAATAAAAATTCTATGCGAGCTATAGCTTTCCAAATTTTAAAAACTGGACCTAGTACAAGTTAAATTGTTAGTTGGGACTTTTTCAAAACCGGTTCAACTAATTTTGATCATTTTTTTTTATGGAAATGATTTTTAAAAGATTTAAAAGTGTTGTATACCAAATTTTAATTTTTTTTCTTTTTGATTTTTAACAAAATGCTACATTTTTTTTTTTTTTTGGAAACCTTAATAGATAATTCGAAAACAACTCAGTCAATTTTTATTTAACTTATCATCCAGCAGGTCTATAACGTTATCTACCAGATTTTGAACAAAAACTATTTATTTTATTTATATATTTATTTAAAACCAATATTGAAAATCTCATTTTTCTCGAAAAGAATTTCTACGATTTCTATTAAAATTTTTATATGCGCTATTTATATCATAACGATCTGCCATATTATTGTAAACAAAATTATTTATCGTTTATTAATGGTATCTCACATAGAACCATTTTTTTTTGTTTTTGAATATGTATTTAATAAAAAAAAATATCTCATAAAAAAATTGGTACGCCATTTTCGAAATATTGAATTTTCAAAAAATTATTGTTAAATATAGCAAAATGCAATTAACTATGTTACATCAACCTTACCTTACTATTTGATTAAATGACTTGAGATATTTAACTTACGTTGCCAACACTGCCTGCTACCAGATCTTTGTTATTCCCATCGCTTCAATTTGCACGAATCATTATGATTGTAGTTCACGAGTGAATGCTGCAAAATTAATTACCTATACGTATAGGAACATATAGCTGAAGAAGTCATGTATAGCGAGATACTTTATTGTTTTTAGTTCGTGATACAATGATTGAGGAAATAATATCTTCATCAATAACAACATTAACAATATAAATATTATACAACTTAATATAATAATGAGTAGGTATAAATAACAGATTTTTTGACACTTTTCAATGACATCTTTGCAAATTAATAGTACAAAACATTTATGTAGGTACTTTATACGTATCTATTTTATACTTATACCTATTTGTCTATATATACATACCTACATTTCTTTAATTTCAACAGAGAATCAAAAGAAGAATAACATCAAATCGAGTAGGTACATTTTAATTTTCATGTCACTCAATTTTGTTATTTTAACTCGAAAGTGACACACAACCTTTGTTATCATATTTAACGTATACTTAATACATAATATAGTATAAGTGATGATATTTACTTTCAAAAATCTTTAATTGAGAAAAATGAAAAAAAAAAAAAGTTTACAAATATAATGACAAAGGTATACAAATACAATACAATGCCAGACATCAGACAAAAATAAAGCCTCGTTCTTAAAATATTGACATAAATATTTTAAAATAGATTGGAAATTCCAAACACATGCCTTGATAGATACAAAATTATAATTTACTAATTAACGGTATTTATTGTATGCAATCATCAATAATGTGTAAACCAAAAACTTATAGAATTCTGGCAGTTATTTTATTTGGGCAGTTACATACTTAAGAATTAATTTTCCGAACAAAAAGATATTTTTATAAAATAGGTCTGTTCCTTTATTGTTTGGGAAAAAATTGGGGAAAAAGTTTGTGCTCGAGATATTTTATGTTGTTGTTGTAATTTTTGACTAGAAATGAAAAGTACTAAAACGCAGTTAGGATGTTTCTGATTTATTTCTGTGTAAACGTCTCATTTGACAACCGAAGTAATCTGTAGTTTGACAAGTAAGAAATGGCAGTAGGTAAAATGTTCGCTTACATTTTTGCTGGAAGGGAAATGAACTAAATGAAATGAAAAAGTTTTGGCGTTTTCGTGCTCTAAAAAAAAAAAAAAAAAAAAAAACACATTTTGGGTAGATTTGGGATACCAAAAGGTTCCACGGGCGAATAAAGAAACAGACCTAATATTTATCCGTTATAATGGATAAGCTGTGGTTGAGGATAAGAAAAACTAAAGTTCAAACTAAAATCTTGAATTAAGTAGGTCATAAATGATAGCTGTAGTGTAAAGTGTTACAACTGTGATATATTTGGTAAATTGTAAACGCACCCTAATTTATTTCATTTGAAAGTCAAAAGTATAAATGCTTGTCATCGTTGGGTTGTTGAATACATAAACAACATTTATAAATGATTATAAGTAACTATCAAAACTCTTTTACTATATCATAAGTCATAACGACCTAAATAATTCAATTTCACCTTGCCTTTCTCAGGACATACATAATGTCCTTCAAGTTAGAATTATCACTTCAAAATTTTAAGATTCTAATAATTGGATTTATTGTCGTAAAGGAATACATTTTGCGTGCTATTTTTTTTTTTTTAAATAACCCTGGTAGTGTCCGACCGAAGGTCGATTTTCAGCCGAAGCCGAATTATTAGGCTGAAAGAAAATCTTCGGCCGAAGCCGAAGCCTAAGGTTGAAAAAGGTCAAGAATTCTCCTTTCCAGTTGGATAAAAATATTATTTTTATTAAAATTTATTGCTTAAAAAACATAAGACAAATAAAATAAAAATAACTAATAACTAATAAGTAATTATAAAGAAAAAAGATATAAATAATTCATTTTTAGTAATAATTTTTATGATGACACACATGTGTTTTGAAATTTTTGAATACCTACCGAAGAAAAGATTGCAATCTTTTCTTCGTTATTCAAAAATTTCAAAAATTGAAATTTTTTCCGGCGCCTAGTACGATGCTCGATATAATAAACAGATTCTTCGGCTTCGGCCAAAACTTCGGCCTAAAATGCCGAAGCCGAAGGTTTGGCCGAATGTTGTTTTTTTGGCCGAATTCGGCCGAAGCCGAAGCTTCGATCGGACAATAAACCCTGGTAATGCTACCACCCTTAAAAAAAATTAAAAAAAGGAGTATGTCATTAACTGTCGAGAATTTGTTAGAAATGTGTCGTGAAAAAAAAAGAATTTTTTTTTTTTTTAACTTCAAAAATCTTGTTAATTGTGAGACTATTGTGTCATTTTTTTTGTTGCGTCAGAAAATGTCTACGCAACATTTCTTGTCAGTAAATGCAATTTTGTCGTATCTAAGGTGATTTTTTTACAAAAAAGGTCGCGACAAATTAATTTGTGACACAACTTATTTAAGGACTTGGCAATTGTTTTAAAAACTCTAAATACATCGAAAAATTTTGAAGGAAAAAAATACAGCCAAAATCAAAGCTTTGGTAATGCTCTATATTCATTGATGCAATGCAATTTTTAAGATTTTTTTTGGAATTAAAGATCCGTCAATTTTTATTTTCACGACAAATACACGACATTTAATGACATACCCCTTTTTTGGAATTTTTTACTGAGGGGCATAGCATTACCAAACTTGGCAGACAAATTTACGACATTTAATGACTACTCCTTTTTTACTTGCGATACATAGATACCAACTACATATATATGGCAAGTTATACATTCGTAAAAAAAAAAACGAACTCGAGATTTTGATCGAAGTTGACATTGCGTTGATAGCGAAGTCGAAAAAGTGAGTCTCGCAATTCTGTCTGTCTGTTCTTTTGGCTGTAACCTAGCGTTTTTTAGGTATTCCCCCCCACGTTTTTTTTTTAAGACGAAAAATAACGGTACCTGCGATACAATTTTTTTTACCAAAAAATGAAAATTTTATCTTTCTCAAAAACGTGCACACAACTTAAAAAAAAATCAGTAATTTTTTTTATAAAAATGCTACCATTTTATAAAAAAATTTAAATGGTACCTCGCATAGAACCGTTATTTTAATCTTCGATTTTCTCAAAAACGGTTCAACTGATTTTGATCAATTTTTTTTTTTTTTTTTTTTTTAAAGTTTCAATTTTTTTTGTTTTTGAGAACCTAACAATTTGAAAACAACTTGTTCGATTTTAATTAAACTTGGCACCCAGCATTTTTTTTTGAAAATATCTAGCAGATTTTTAATAAATATTTTTCTTATAACCAAAAATAATGGTACCTCCCATACAAATGTTTAAAAACCGGCATTGAAAATTTAATTTTACTCAAAAACACCTCCTACGATTTTGATTGAAATTTTTGTGTGAACTAATATCAGATCGATATACCATATTATTGGGAAAAAATGTATCTATCGTTTAAAAATGGTACCTATCATAGAACCATTTTTTGGGTTTTCGACTATCTCATTATCTGTTGAACCAATTTTAATGAAATTTTTCAAAAAATACTAATAAGATTGAATCATATTGCATATCAAAATTTTTAAAGAATCAAATTTTGGATTTTTAAAAGAAGTTTGAAAATTATTTTTTGAAAATTCGATATTTCGAAAATGGGTGGATGATTTTTTTCTAAAATTAATTTTTAAACTCCACATATGTAAATAAGCACTAAAAATTATTGGATAACCAATTTTTTTTTTCTTAAAAATACATAAATACAATATCTACATATATTCAAAATTTTAAATATAAAAAATTAATTTTTTTAAAAAACCGTCCCAACAATGTTCTCATAAATTAAGATTTGTGTAAGAAATCACTTGGTGTACATTGCGTTGGTGTCAAATTAATTTCAGACATTTTTTTAATCAATTTATTTCTAACTTTATTGATTTTTTAACATTTTTCAGTCTTAACTGTAAATTCCATTGATGTGCGAAGTGCAAGACAGCACGGTGCTATATTGTTCATATTTATGTAGTTACTCACATAATACTTCCTTAAACTAGGCTATATTTTTGGCAGGTGGCATAAAATACAGGCTCCAATAATTTATAAATTTCTTTTATCAGATAAAAATAAAATAATAAATATAAAATTATTAAGACTTTAAAACCACATTGTGATCGCAGATAAGACCAAGTTAGTGCATACGGTCTTGCATTTTATTTAAATTGTTTTGGAGGGGTGGTAGATAATTTTAACTTGACCGTCAAGTTAGCATTATTTTTTAAAAAACACAAGGGCGACAATTTTTTTTTTTCACCACCTCACGACAAATTGACGAAAATTAATCCAATAATTAAAATCTTTAAATTTTTAATTAGTAATGCTAACTTGACGGACATTCAGAACTTGGGCCTTTCTCAAGCCACGTTGTTGTGGTGAATTGTTTCTATTATATTGGGAATATCCTTCGGGATAAATTTCTCCCAAACAAATATTTTTATGAAATAACATCTAAGTATAGTTCCCCTTTTAAAATTTATTCTTGAAATTTTCGAGCATCATTCACTTTCTCCATTTTCGAAAGATTGAAATTTTTTTCGGCATTATCACTCATTAAACCTTGATTTTATGAACTGAATTTCGAAGATTGGAACATGAGAACTCAATTCAAAGAACAAGAGAATTTGGCCGTGTCATGTTGCTTCGAAGGCTTAATATATCTACAAGGAAGCCTTAAGTTATAGTATATTTGAATTTGAGGACCTAAACCTTGTAGATCTGAAATTAAAAAATATAGTTGATTTTTTCATGTCAGTCGCTTGGCTGACAGTTCTAGCTTTATGTGTTACGTTAATTTAAAGACGTAAACCATAAAAATCAAGCAATTAAAACTCAAGTAAAAAATATATCCAATTTTTAGCTTCTTTTTTTAGGGCGTCAACCTTTCAGATCAGACTATTTAAAAATAAGTCATTGTCTTCTAAGACGCCAGTTGCTTTTATCAAAAGCCATCATTGAAATATTAATGTTCATTTTGAGTCTTGTATAGCATGCAAAATCAGTGTTAATTTGTATGCTAATATAAAAGTTATGACTCTATTTCTACCAAAAGAAAAAAAACTTATTTTAGGCGCCAGTAACAAAGTTCATTGAAAACGATAATTGTTATTTTGAGACGTTTAGAAAGTAAATTATTGTTTATTTATATGGTATGGTAAAAGTTATAATTATTCCAAGAAATAATAATTTATGTCTTGGAAAAAAAAAATTAATTTTAACTTTATTTAATTTAATTAAACCGTGTACATAAAATTACTTTTATATTTTTAATGGTTTAACTATCTTAAGATTTTTTTATAATGAATTTCTTATATTTTTAATTTTATTGATTCAAAATTTAATTCAATACTCTAGCTCTTGCCAATCAATGGACTTATTATCACAATTATATCAAAATGGGAATTTCTTATTTTTCTACGTCACATATATTTTCAAACGCACAATACTTTTCTTGCAGTTATTTTATCAATCTTAATTATGGTCAAACGTCTTATTATTTAAAACCATCAAAAAATACATTCATTAATTTATTAACTTACTAATTTACTTAATTTATTAATAAAAAAAAACTACTATATGTATTCCTATTATATAGTCTTTCATCAATCATTGTTTTGTATACAATTCTTCTATGAATGCTTCGACTACCGACGAAGACGACGCCAACAAACTTTAAATGGAAGTTTATTGGAGAAACGTAGAATTATATGGAAGAATTTTGCTTTGAAGTCAAAAAGCAATTTATGAAAACTATTCCATTTCCATTTGATTTAAAGAGTGTCACAAGCATAAGAAGCCATCAGAAGGGGGGCATCAAAATAAATAGCTTTTAATGAAATCATTTTATGTAGCGCAATTATTTTCTAGAAATATCATCTCATCAGTTTGTCAAGCGGAAAGAAATTCTTTGATTGTTGTAAAGCATTAATATCGAAACACAGTCGACAAATTGGGTAAATGGATGACGAATTTCTAATTTTAAGAAATAAATTAGGTGGTTTAATACCTAATGCATAATGACCATTTTGTAAAAAAAACAAATCAAACTACCAGATTTCAATCAATTGGCAATTCTGTCTGTCAATAATTGCGTATTGACAAGGTCCTAACTATAGTCAGCTGATGAGGCCAAGTGAGATGGCCAGGACGAAGCGTCTAAATTTTTGTGGACTAAAGGCCGTTAAAAGCAATTTTGAATCAATAATTCAACAAGTCCATTTAAAATAGTTCTAAATCTCCTACTTGGCTGATGTATTTTATTATTAGTAATGGGTGATTTTTTAAGAGGTTTAGAACTTTAAAAAAAAAAAACACAAAAAATTCGAAAAAATGAATGAAATATTTATTTGAATCGATAGTTTGAACCTTGCAATTTAATGTTTAAAGATAATTTCATGCAAATGTTGACCGCGGCTGCGTCTCAGGTAGCCCATCCGCTGAGTCCAATTTTGGCATACTCTTTCACACATATCGGCCGGTATCTCACGAATGAATGCATGGATGTTGGCTTCCAGTGCGTCAATCGAAGCGGGCTTGTCCCTATAGACATTAGCCTTGACATACCCCCACAAAAAATAATCTAATGGTGTCAAATCGCACGATTTGCCAATTGACCGGCCCGAAACGTGAAATTAACTGTTTACCAAACTCGCCTCGCAATTGCGCCATTGTTTCGCGTGCTGTGTGGCATGTGGCACCGTCTTGTTGAAACCACATATCATGCAAGTCAAGAACTTCCATTTCGGGCAAAAAAAAGTTTGTTATCATCGCTCGGTAGCGTTCACCATTGACAGTAACGCTGCGATTCGCATCATCTTTGAAGAAATATGGCCCAATAATGCCGCCGGCCCATAAACCGCACCAAACAGTGGCTTTTTCGGGATGCATTGGTAGCTGTTGCAATGCTTCTGGCTGATCTTCACTCCAAATGCGGCAATTTTGCTTATTTACGTACCCATTCAACCAAAAATGAGCCTCATCGATGCCGACCATAAAATGGAAGCAGCGCGCGATGAACATTTCGAACCGAGCACGAATTTTGATAGTAAAATTCAATAATTTGCAAGCGTTGTTCATTTGTAAGACGATCCATGGTTAAATTGCAAACCAAACTGAAGCTGTTTGACAGTGACACAAGGTACTAAACACACGTCAGCTGTCAAAACCAGTGTTGCCAAAACCAAACCAGCTTAAAAATCACCCGTTATATATAGAATTTGTATTATTAAAAAAACCTTCATACAAAAAAAAAGAATTGTTTTTACGGGTTACTGGCGTTTAACGAAAAATCCTCCAAAAGTACCTATCTCTTGTCATGAAAAAGTGCTTCTCACCTTAGCCCTTCGTATTCGGTAGGAAATTGTAGGTCCTCTCTATTCCTGCCAATAACAGGCACACAGGAATGGTTGAAAGTTGTCACTATAGACTTTGGTTCGTACACCACATATCACGCCACCTAATTTATTTTCATTTTTATTTGTAAAAAGAAACGTTTGGAAATTTAATTCTAAAAAAACAAAATTTGAACAAAAAATCCTTTGGATTATCCGCCATTTTGAAAAAAAGTTATTACCTACAATTTTAGTAAGATTTTTTGGTAGAGTATAGTTTTTTTCTGATTACTTTTGTAGGAAATGATAATGTCTTAATATTTCTTTTTCTAAATACATATATAGGTACATAAGCGCAGTAGCGTACGCAGGATTTTAGTGTAATTTGTAAATTGGAATATTTTGTATTCCAGAAGGAAAACTGCCTGTAGGTAAATTTCCAAAATTCGAAGTTTCAATAAGATTTAAAAAAAAGACCGTCCGTTTAGTCTGTGGTCTGTTCGTCAGAGCATCAGTTCACCCAATGTATTTATGTACCTATCGAATTTTCAAATAAGGACTTGATAACTTTTTTTTTAAATAAAACGCAAACCATTTGAGATATTTCAAGAACTTTATTATCTGCTTCAAGTACAATCAAAAAATTTATGAATGGAACTCGACTTTGTTCATATGGCCACCGCGGGCACTTTTGCAACGGTCGATTCGTTGGACCCAATTTTTGATGACTCGGCAACACATTTCGGCCGAAACGGCCGTTATTTCGCGTTCAGTGTTAGCTCTGAGCTCTTCCAACGTCGTCGGCTTGTTGGCATAAACCAATAACTTAAGGTAGCCCCAAAGAAAATAGTCTAGAGGCGTTAAATCGCACGAACGGGGCGGCCATTCAACTGGCCCATTTCTTAAGATAACACGATCATCAAACTTACTCTTCAATAAATCGATTGTAAGGTGTGCTGTGTAGCTTGTGGCACCATCCTGTTGAAACGATCCAAGACCATATCTTTCAATTCGGACCAAAAATAATCGGTAATTATGGCGCGATAACCCTGGCCATTCACAGTAAAATGACGATCGTTATGATGGTCGACGAAAAAAACATGGCCCAATTACGCCGCCGCCGGCATTTCGGTTCGGATTGGAAAACCCGATAGATCCTAAACGAGTGTATTGATTTATTTCAAAATATGATTTTTTTCAATTAAAAATTTGAATTTAATACTTGAAAAATTAAGAACATACCTATGACAAATTAAGGTAAGTAGTGATAATAATCAAAAATGCATTTTTTTTAAAAATATATAATATATGTTGGTTTTACCAGAAAAAAAAAATGACTTCAAAGAAAGTTATGCCGTTTTTCACATGTTCTATGTTCGTTTTGCAAAATACTAGGAATTAGCTGTTTAAAGTTCAAATAGCAAGAGGTGTTAAGTTATTCATTGAACATAAGAGTTCTACATAACCTACAAATAAAAAAAAAGAGATAGAATAAAAAGGGATTGGGCTAACACTACGTGCATCAATATTATTTATTCAATAATGGTTTATGTATTGAATAAGACAGAATTTATTCGAGATGTGAACCAAAAATCAACCGGAGAACTTTTCCTCTAAAAACAGCCTAAACCATTTTCATTTCTCTTTTACAAGATCCTTCTATCCGACTTATTTAGCAGAACCAGGGATGATTAATCTGTTACAAAAGGACACTTTAGTTGCTTAATTAAGAACTTTTCAACTAAAGAAGCAGCAAACCGCAGTTGGCAAGAATTATTTAATTTTGTTTTATTTCAGCACTTCTATACTATAATATTTAATGTATATACAAGGTGGCATAAAGTTAATCACCCTATCTGATAATGAATGTTATAATTTTTGCAAATGGCGTCGTACGTCAATCATATTTGACATTTGTGACTAGAAACAGACAAGCAATGGAGTGTTATACTATCCGCAAGAGCGAATTTCCATCACTTAAAATCAATTTTTTTATTTAGTAAAAAATAAAAACAAAATTTGATGATTTATTTTGCGCCATGTACTATGCATACATATTTACCAACAATCTGCCATGTAGAATGGTCTTAAAACAAAACATTAAGTTTATTTAATAACACATTTATATGAAATTTATAAACAATGCTGACAATTACTCTAAATTTAATTTAAAAATAATCTCACTGATGCGGCTGCGATAACAAAAAAAAACTTCCCTATTTACTGAACCTTTATTGTCGCATGTTGACTATTTTTTGTGATAGCATTGCTAACCCCCCCACATTGCTTTTATGAGTTTTGCATTTTATGTGTATATGACTATTTTCAAAGTCATCCTCGTCTACCTTAAATTCTTATCTAAATAGGTTAAAAATAAACTTACAAATATCTTTATCATTATAATTACGGTGACCATATTTTCAAATTGCAAATAATGAAAAAATGAAAAAAGAAACAAAATTCAATTCAATTTTAATTTTTTTCCATTTTATTAAAAAATATCTACAAACTTAAGATAAGGTCTTACAAACAAACAAAAAAATATAAAACTTAAAATTTAAAATAAAACAGTTCATTTTTAGGGATTATGATATTTTTCAAAACAAAACAAAATAAAATTGTACTAGATGTCTTGTTTGTTCGTTCAATCAGTAAGGGCACGCTAGCATTAAAAGTTTTTATTGTCATTGAATTTTATGGTTTTTAATAATTTGTACGAAATACAGAATAAATAATGAAAAACTTCTGATATACATAACATTTTTGTGTTTTTGTATAACAAATAATTCATAATGAACATCATCTTTAATTACAGAACTGTTTATTATTATAATGAACGTATGGTCACCGTAATTATAATACATAAAACTACAATATCGTTAAAGTTCCTTAGTTCCGCTTAATAAATCAAAAATTTAATTTAACGTCCGTTAAAAGTGATTAATTTCAGTTTCTCTATTTTGAGTTACAAAACAAAACGCCTTGAAATGAGATTTTATAACATTGAACTTAAAGATAGAATTAGATAAATCGAACTTCTATTTTTCGATCTTCTATAAAAAAAAAACTATTTTATAGATATTATTATAAATATTAACAAAATTAAAATTTAACTCAGTAAAATGTGCGTGTTTTTTTGGGTGTCTATTCATAATACAGTCAAAAAAATTCCCACAATCGGCAATAGACTGGTTTTTATATTTCACATTGGTACTATTTAACACCTGTCAGAATAATTTTAAAATAAAAACAAATCAAATCGAAGAAATTATCGTAGCTTCAGTCCAGTTTTTCCCTTTCTTTCCTAATTGATTTTTACGTTGTTATAATATATTTTATGAATTAAAATTACTTTTTCGTTTGCTTTTTTCGCCATTTAACTATTTAAATTTGGACCCGAGATAGGAAACGCAACAAAAAAAAACACTAAACACAAGAGAAAGAGTTTGTTCGTAAGTCGTAACCCACAGTAAAACTAAAATTTCGCCGTTTCCGACTCATGCAGTAGATGACGTAATCGGTGTTAATTTTTACAGGATAAATAAAAAAATTGTTTTGCTAGCAACATATTTTATTAATAATTTGTAGTACATTTTAAACAGAATTTTTGTGGGTTTACTTATTTTCCGCTTATGTATATTTTATTTTGAGTTCTGTATTCGCTCAGCAAACATCGCTTAGCATAAGCGGAGAAAGAGAAAGGAACGAAGTTAATATTACAAAAAACAGTGCAACCGAAAGAGAACCAAAGAAAAAAACGGTACAAAATTGCTCTCGTAAAAGCTGTTCTGATGCCTACTTCACAATGCAACGTGAGAGCGAGACGTCGTCGACATGACAAGATCTCTTCACTATTTTCCCTCTCTTGACGAACTTAAAACAATGAAAAAATACATAACTAAGCATTTCTTGTCGTCAAGTCGAGTCTTTTTTTTTTAATTTTTCGAACTTATTACGTGACGTGATGACGAGAAATGCTTTAAATATTGTATTATTTCGCTGTTTTAAATTCGTGATTAAGAGAGAACATCTGCAAAGAGATCCCGTCACGTCAACGTCTCGTTGTTTCGTCGGTCGCATTGTGAATCCAGGCATGAGGCCTTATAAATTTTCCTTCGTAACTTTAAAAGTGAAAGAGTACTCTTCATGATTTCGTGCGACAGAAAATCATTGTGCAACGAGTGCAAAAAATTTGATTCTCAATTTTTGGTAGCAAAAGTGCGTGAAACAGCTTTTATATTTATGAAAATAAGTGATTCTCGGAGATATGAGGAATAAAAACTGTCCAATCGAAATTTTCAATTTTAACTACTACTTCATGAACACATCCATCGAGATTCATAATTCAACTATCAATAGTACCAACATCAAAAAACAAAACTAACAACATTTAATTCGACATCGACCATAATCCTACTTGCGATATTTTTAGTAATACAAATTCTAAATATACATACTACGATACGAATGATGTATCATTCGTCATAAATTCTATGTAAGATGAACAAAAATTGCTCGTTGACAAGGTCCTCACTATTCAACTGATGAGTCCAAATTTTCTAAGTCCAAGTGAGATTTGCGGCATGAAACGCCAATTTTTAATTTGAATCATGGATAGCTTTTCCAATAAAACATGCCTGTTTTTTTTATTTTGTAAACAAAAATTTTAAAGAATAATTTATTAATATATGTACAAACAAATATTGTAAAAGAATATAAAAAAGTTTATTTTTCATAAAAAAAAAATATCATTTGTGGAGTTAAAGTTATTGTGTTGAAATGTGTCCTTTTTCAACAAAATTATCTCCGAATCTCAACGAAAAAAAGCATCCCAGGGATACAATTGTATCCCAGTGAGAGTTACCACTGGGAAATGGATTATAAATAAATCAAATAAAAACTAGGGGTGTGGCATTCATGTCATGCCTTATAGTTTTAAAAATTGTTGCTATAAATAAGAAACAAATTAAACTTCCCTTCTATATATACAGGGTGTTTTGCATAAGATGCGAAAAAAACGCTAAAGCCGTGGACAAAAAAAAAATCGTTTAGGAGGAAGTATATTTCCCCCTTTTAATAATCAATAGCAACACTTAAAATGTCATGTTATACCCTTTATAAAAGCTATTACTTAATTTCTAGTTCTATAGTTTGTGTTAAAATTGAAAATAACAGAAACAAATTTTCCTCCAAATTGGACTTCAATCCGTTATTATAATAATATGCTTTATATCTACTTTAGAAAGTAGTAAAGTAGATATGTATTACCTACTATTTTCAATTTTCTCTAAAACTGGAAGACATTTTGAGCATCTGGTTTTAAATGTTTGTCTAAAAATTGAAATCATAAATACCGTAAAATTTTGCAGAAAATAAGTTTGAACAATTTTTTTTAAAGAAAGGTTTTTTAATAATATCTACAAATTGTATATACTACTGAAATATACATCCCATACCGAGTAGAAGACTTAGCACTATTTAATTGGACTTGTTGAATTATTGATTCAAAATAACGGCCTAACTGAACTTAAAAGAAATTACGTATTGACATTTTGATAAGGCCCTGATAAGTCGTCGGGATGAATATTTTTGGACTAAAGGGCGTTCAATTTTTTTAATTTTTTTTTTAATATTGTGTTTTAAAATTAATTTTCATCTTAAATATTTTATTCTAATATATGTTGGTAAGTCGATTTTGTGGAAAACTGGAAATAGATCCCCTCCCATATAATTAATCTCTTGTCTCAATCCAACCAAAACGCCGCCGTAGAAACAAGGAATATGAATCTATAACAAGTCAAATTTTATTTCAAAACTTGTTAAATCTTTTATTTAATTTAAAAAAACACGAAAGTTCTTATCACCTTACATAATATTGAATGCTTAATCACTTTAAATATAGCTTTCAACCATATGAGCAATCACTTTTGGTTATTTATTATTATTCCGCAGACATTTTTTATTTATTTAATGTTTTTATTTTAATCTATACCTTATAATACATGGAACCAATCCGATGCTTAAAAGTGTATTTTATTAAATTAGGTGAGTTGGAAAAAAAATATTTTTTTTTTATTTCTTTTAAATTAAAATTATTTTTAACTCTTGATAAATTGCACGCTTTGATGAACCGGATCAGGCTTCATCAAATTTGTCTGTCTGGTTAATTCAATCGAAATGATATGATTTTTTTCGGAGATTGACAACATTTGCTACCTTTTAATATTCAAATGATGTGAGCAGGTACATTATGAAGATATGTATGTAGATTAGATATATATGTACCTATAGCCGTTGTGAGTCAGGAGTTAAATTGTCTACTGTTTCAAGTTGAAACAATGCAAATGAAAAAGTTATATAATTAGATATAATCATTAATTGGAGTTTATGATGCACCCAATTTATTGAATTATCCGGTTTTAGGTCATAACCTTTTATTTAATATAATTACTAATTCCATTTAGAAGGAAAGGTTGGAATAAAAAATACCAATGGAATCCACTTGTTCTTTATTTGCTCTTTAGGGCAAGTATTGTTTTCGTGTAAAAAAAAAAAAAAAAAAAAAAAAATGGGCAAATAGTTAAAATGTCAAAAAATTAACATCGGCTATAGTTGCCACTAAATTACTATGAACATTTTCAAAAAATCGTAATCATAACCATCAATGAAGAAATGACGTACATGTATGTACATTTTTTTTAAGTAAAAATTAAAATACATTATAAATTAATTAAAAAACTTTTTTATTTGTTTTAACAAAAACGCAATGTTCATTGATAAATTTGAACAAAAATTTAAAATTGTAGAACCGTTTTTTTTTTTCTTAATAATATTTATCGGAATATAATTTTTTTAGGAATTTATTAATGATACATATAAACTTCGTTTTTTTATAAAATGGTAGATCGTACTTTTACTAATATACCTACACATCATACATTGAAATTTTAATGAAAATCATAACAGCCGTTTTCGAGAAACATAAAATTTTTTAAACGGTTTTTTAACATGTTGTATAGAAGGTACCGTTAATTATTGATTATTAAAATAACTCTTGTTAAAAAAATTATTGACTACCTATGTGCATATATGGTTATTAAGGTGGAGCGACGGCATAGCGATAAAAAGTTGCCTTTCAGTGAGTTCATAAAACGTACAAAAAATTATTTACCTGTCATAATGTTTTGAGGTGCCCCAACAGAGATGAAAATCAGAAAAAATGTATTTTTTGTATAACTAAAAAAAAAATCAATATATCGATTTTTATTAAGAAATTATTCAGTAATTACATATTAAATTGTTTTTTTTTTGTATCAAAAGAAGGCATTTGTTGACGCGATAGCTGTCTTGCCCTAATAAAACCATCTCGTTTGTTTTCCCCAAAAACTGCACTTGAAACTTCTGTCACTAATTTGATGCAGCGCTCTATTGCTTGGGTGCGGCATGGGAAATCTTTAATGTTCTCACATGTGCCGAGACCATCTTTAACAATAGCTTTCAAGTTTTCATCAGATATATTTAAGGTCAGTGGAGGCTCAGTTATCTCACAGTCTTGCTATATAATAAGATCAACATAACTTTTAGCATCGAAATTGAACACAAGCACTTAAAACTTTCGAATTCCTCGAGCATTTTCTGTCCTTGCCTTCAGGATTCTACGATATGCTAGCTCCCGTATTATTTCTCTTTCATCTTCAATTCGTTGCATTACCTTGTCAACGATTTTCCTCAAATTCGTGTCCAAATAACTACTCAGACTTATGGTTTGCCACAGGTGCTTAGCTCCGTTTATGCACGAGGGATTACATTTTATCGTAAACCATATTGGACCATAGACTTTCATTATGTACGTGGCTAATATCAATAATTTTTCTTCGGGATCCGTTTTAGTAGCACACAGCCTTAGAATTCGATTAGCTGTTGTAAGCCATCTAGAATGGTTAAGGGGTCCAGATTCAATATTAGCTAAATCGGAAGAAAAAACACCAGTGCTGATAGTGGTCATTATATTGTGGAGATATTTTTGGTCGGTACTCAAATCGTTCTCTCAGTTACAAACTTATTAATTTTTTCTTGATAGTTTTTATTTAATTGACGGCCTTGATAAGATTTCATTAAGGTCCTATATTTGTCGTGATAGGAACGAATAAGTTGAAATATTCTCTTGCGGCTAACAGTTGGGAGCGACGCTTTTTGCCAAATTTCCAAGACTTCCTGAGCCAATCTTTCGCATATTTTTTGAACTGTTGGCTCTTTTGTTGTTTTTTACTTAGTATTTAATGAATATAGATAATTTTTCATTACCTCATTATAAGAAGGTAACCGAGAGACGGGTAACTTCTCTGGTAAACCAAACACAGGGCAGGTCGTCGTTTGTCGGGTTTTGACTTGAGACATTTTTAAGAAAAAATGTATGTTTTGCTAAAGTATTACAATAAATTACTTCAACTGTGAACCGAAAATCAAAAATATACTACTTACATGATGGTAAGTTCTTGATATTAGCCGTAAAATTCAAAGCGTTTAACAAAAGAAATAGTAAATTCGTGAGTTGACTGAATGGAGTTCGAACTACGTTTGAAGAGAGTTGTGAAATTACCACCCTTACCCCCCAATTTTATGCATAGGTACAGTTCAAGATCAATATTTTTTATATTATACTCATACGCCAACACTGAGAATGTCATTTAGCGTGCATACGATATTTGTGATTTTTTGACCAAATTCATGAATTTCTCCAAACTTTGTGATGTTGGGGGCACCTCTAAATATATCATGCGCCAACTAAAATTTTAGGTGTATATTTGTGAGTTAAGAGAACAACTTTTTACAGGTATTCCAAAGCAATTGTAAGATTTTTTAAAAATCACTCCACCCTAATGGTTATGTTT
This sequence comes from Epistrophe eligans, assembly GCA_951394125.1. Classification (NCBI taxonomy): domain Eukaryota; kingdom Metazoa; phylum Arthropoda; class Insecta; order Diptera; family Syrphidae; genus Epistrophe; species Epistrophe eligans. The sequence goes on along the minus strand of OX596028.1, from coordinate 83,610,462 downwards.
CTAAAATAAATCCAAGAAATTCAATATAAAAATAATTCAAAAATGATTTACAGTTTTTATTTTCTTTAAAAAGTGTGCTAAATTCTTGTCCACCACTGTATATCACAAATAAAAATTATAATTTTAAACTTTTAAAACATTTTCGATTCGATAATAATTATTTTAATTATCAATATATAAATTTACGTAATTTAAACTAAGAAACTAAAACGCTAACGATTGAAATACAAATCAAAAAATTAAATTGAAAAAAACTCACGTTTTTGCTTTCGTCATAATAATTCAAATTGAGGATTGTGTTAATTCGCAGATAAACGTGCGTAAAATGTATGTATACTTAAGTATTAACACAAATCGTTTCAATAAAAATAATAACAAAAGTGCATTTCATTGTTTATAATGAATATAGAAAAAAAAACTAAAGGAAGGTAAATATGTATATTTATTTGTTTGTCATTAATATTGGATTTATTGTTTTTTATCCATCGGATTGTCGAGACTTAATAGCGATGGAGAAAAAAATTTGGTTGACGTATGTAATAAATTTAAAATGCAAGAGTGGCCGCATTCTGGCTGGGTGAATATGATATGAGGTCAGTGGATTGTAAATATATATGAACACAACTCATTATCGGCGCACCGACCGACCGTGTTGAAAGTAAACTTAAAAAAAAAAATATATCTAGTAAGTTGGTATAGTATACATATACCTAGATTATGTATGTATGCATTTATATTGGGTTTAAAAGTATACCGACGTTCGATAATTCCTATAAAGTATAAATTATTTATAGACATTTTTTTACCACCAATTATCACACCTTTAATTTAAATAAATTTAAAGGGTTATAGTTCGCCTATTTAATTATTCATACTATACTATTGGTTTTTTTTTTTACAATTCAGAATTCTTTGTTGTAGTGAGCTTAGAGCAAGCTGCAAGCTACAAACAGAGTCTCATCATAAGTGCATGTGTTAGTGGTTAGTAAATTAGTAAATATAATTCAAACTAATAACACATGCAAATACAAATCTAAACACATAAATAGTAACAAAAATTAAACAAAATAATAATACAAGTAAACTATAATACAGAATTATACAGAACAATAGTATCTGTTGTCAAGAAGTAAAAACAATCACGACCGTGGAGCACTGGTTCGAAACGCTTTTTTTAATCCAATTTTACTCATGTTAAAATCAACAGAGGAAGCATTTAAGTTAAAAAGTTTGCTCATTCGGTTAAGAGGCTCATATATGCCGTAGTTAGTTCTATGAAAATCTACATGTAAAAGTTCAAATCTTCGCAGGTGGTGAGATCCTCTACGGTAATTTATGCCAATACAGGCTAACAAATCAGGAGCGTCAAGTTGACCATTCATGAGTTGGTGAACAAACAATATGTCGTTATTAACACGCCTTTGGTATAATGTTTGGACCTGCAGAAGCTGAATCCGATGTTCATATGGTGGAAGGTTAAACGGATCGGCCCAAGGAAGACCTTTTAGAGCAAAGCGAATGAATTTATGTTGTATTGATTCAATTCGGCTTTTATGAATTTCATAGAAGGGAGTCCATACTTGTGAGGCGTACTCAAGATGAGGTCGTACATAACAATTGTATAATGATAGAGTAACATAAGGATCATTGAATTCCTTTGCCCAACGTTATATAAACCCGAGCATGGAGCTCGCTTTGTTAACGATGTAGTTTATATGTTCAGTAAATTCTAAATTAGAGCTGAAGTGAACACCCAAGTCCTTAAAGCTAAAGACACGGTTAAGTTTGTGTTGCGAAATAGAATAATCGAATGCACTAGCAACACGTTTTCTTGAGAACGTAATTGTTTGGCATTTGCAAGGGTTGAGAGACAGGCCGTTTTTCCCACACCAAACAGTAAATCTTTCAATATCCTCTTGCAGAAGAACATGGTCATGGTAAGCCTTTATTGTCTTAAAGATCTTCATATCGTCAGCAAAAATGAGAATTTCAATAGAATGTATACATGATATTACATCATTTATAGCAAGAATGAATAAAAATGAACCCAGGTGACTTCCTTGAGGGACGACTGAGTGAGCTGTGAAGAGGTTTGAAAGAGAATTTTGGAATTTTACCTGATAGGATCTATTTTCTAGGTATGATTTTATCCATGCTATAAAAAAAGGTGGAAAACCGACAGCTTTTAGTTTATAAACGATGATATTGTGACTAAGTTGATCGAATGCCTTAGAAAAATCAGTGTATACACAGTCAACTTCACTTCCATTTTCTAGTGAATTGAATTAGAACATTTGTGCAAGAAGGTTAAGAGGTTTGTCACTGTTGATTTTCTCCTCATGAACCCATGCTGTTGTTCACAAATAATATTCTTGGTATGGAATGCTAAAGTCTCGCAAACGATTTGTTCAAAGAGCTTTGGAATACAAGACAGTTTGGATATAGGCCTATAGTTCTTAATATCAGTTTTATCGCCCTTCTTAAAAATTGGAGTGAGAAATGAGTTTTTCCATAAGCACGGAAATCGCCCTGATTTTATAGAAAACTCAAACAAAAATTGAAGGGGCTGAGCTAGAATAAATCTACATTCTTTCAAAAGTATTGGAGGAATTCCATCCGGACCAGATGAGTAATCATCTTTTAATGATGAGAGCAAATTTAAAATACTACACTGTTGCACAGGGACGTTATTAAAATTAGTTTGGGCGTAGGTATGTAAATTATTAAAATAGTTTTCGTCGACATCAACAGGTGTTTCAACAAAAGAATTACGAAAGTTTTTCGCAAATGCGTTACAAATGTCAGTGGTTTCTTGAATAGAACAATTTTCATATATGAAATTTGCCGGATAACCATCTGAGTTTTTCTTCGAATTAACAAACTTCCAAAATGCCTTAGGATCTTCTTTTAAAGAACTACCCATTTTGTTTACATGGCTAGTGTAAACTGTTTTTGAGAGGGATTTAAATTCTTCAAAAAGGGCAATGTAGGAGCTGTGGTCAACTGGAGAGAGAGTTCTTAGATATATTTTCCATGCTCTATTTCTTTTGTTACGGAGGGTTTTTAGCTCCTTCGTGTACCAAGAGTGGCAGAAATTGTTATTTTTTGAAATTTTTAAGGGAATATTATCAGTAATGCAGTTATTAAGGATGGTATAAAATTTAGTAACTGCTTCGTCAATATTACTAGACATTGATATACTATTTATACCGGATCTAGTTATTTCTTCGGAGAGCAACCGAAAATTTGCTTTTTTGAAGTTAAAAGTAAATGAGCAATCATATGCGTTGCTGTTTTCAAAAATATGATTGCTCAAGTCAAGAAGTATGTCCAAAGGAGGATGATAAGTATTTAAATTAGTAATTCCAGAACTAGACTCTAGAACAAGAGTACTAATTGCGTCAGAAGAAAATACTAAATCGAGAATTCGATTTTTAGAATTTTTAATACAGCTTACTTGCTGTAAGTCATTAGAACTAATTTTATCTAGTAAACGAAGCTCAGATTGTAACGAAGTTAAAGAAGCTTCTTGACAGGATTCATCTTCAGAAGGAATCCACTCTATATGCGGTAGATTGAAATCTCCCAAAAGTAAAATTTTGCTATTAGAGCAAGACAAGTCAATTACAAAATCTAGGGCCATAGAAAGTTCGTCAAAAACTGCGTCCGAACTTTTGGGCGGAATATATGCATTAAGTAAATAAATGAATTGGGACTGTAAAGTTATCTTTATACAAATTAACTCGATAGATAGACTGAAAGGGAATACAACAGAAGAAGATATAATTTTATTGCGAACTCCAATCAGAACACCACCTCCCACCTCTTTTGGTTTATCATCATGACGATCTTTCCTGTAAACTAGGAACTCTTGATTAAAAAGTTCAGTGTCTAAGAAACTTGAATTTAGCCAAGTTTCAGTCAAAACAAAAACATCATGAGAAAACGCTTGAGAGTTGATGAAGATGTCGGCAGTTTTACTGCGGAGCCCTCTTACATTTTGGTATAAGAGGGTGATCCTACTTAGTTTTTTGCTATAACTACTTAAAAAAAAAAAAACATTTAAAATGTACCTTATAATTTTTAAAATCATATCATAATGAAAATTTAAATTCATGTTATCACAACAACGTTAGCACGTATAAGTTGGGGATTTCATGTTTTGGGAAATTGCCTTATTTTTGAGATATTCCCAAAAAAGTATACCAGTCAATACCTTCATAGATTTTCATTGTAAATTATGTATAGATTCGTTAATAAAATCCAACAAGAGATTTTGATCAAATTCCATTTCACCATTTCTAATTTTAGATCAGTGTTTCCCAACGTGGCCGTGGGGCCCCTGTCCCACAGGGGGGCAATTTGATTTTATATTTAAAATTATGCTGCATTACACTTCACCTTGGAGATATATTTCTGAATGCATCCAGGATCTTTCATTCATCAAATGTGGATTTAATTACATGCCATAAATGATATTCTAGGCGTATAATAATAACAACCAAGGAAATAACGCCCAAACCGATTTGGAAATATCGCCAAAAAAAAAATGGAAATATCGCCCAAATTTATATTTTTTATTTAAATTTATTATTTATATTTTCAATGTAATATTTGTAAAATTTGGGCGTTATTTCCTCAATTTCGGGCCAAGCTGCCCCCCTGCAACTCCCCAGCTTGGGCATATTATAGGATTTGGAGTAGGTGCGAGGCTGGGTGTATGCAAAGTCTCTCTTGCATTTAAAGAGTCTGGATTTAAGGAAACTTTGTATAAACCCGGCCTCGCACCTACACCAAATCCTATAATTTGCCCAAGCAGGGGGGTTGCAGGGGGGCAGCATGCTTCCCTATACATACCTCATTATTTATATACGTCGTTTTAACTTAAAATGAATTACATTTATTTTATTATTATTTTTGTTATTGATTATTGAATTATTTATTTTTTTATTTTTTATTTATATATTTTTATTTTATTTAAGTGAAACAAAGTTGAATAATTGATTTAAAACGGAGTTGTCTCAGTATAATTATTGATAAGCAGCCCTATTCACTATTCACGTTCACGTGAATTTTTGTATTCTGCTATCCGTCGGAGGGAAACGAATGTTCCAAAATATAAATTGCGATAAAAATGAAATTTTAACAATTAGATTCTTTCAAGAACTTCAAAATTAATTATTGAACTTAAGCTTTTAAATTAAGCTTTGAACTCGAAAGATTGGAAAGTTTATAGAATAATTTGTGACTAATTGTGTGAACAATTCACGTGAATCGAATGATTCGATGGGATCGGATAGCAGAATAGGGCTAAAGATTTTGATTTGGGTGTGTTTTCCTAGCATTTGGGCGTTATTTCCTTTTTCTGGATTTTTTGGGATATATTTCCAATTTTGGGCGTTTCCTAAAAAAAAAAATAAAAATTGGATATAACGCCCAAATCGAGAAAAAAAGCAACAACAATTGTTCAGAATTTTTTGGGGCGGTATTTACAAATCGGGTTGGGCTTTATTTCCTTGGGTGTTATTGCCTAACGCCGACATTCTACAGTCTTTTTTTCTCTTTATCAAATGGATAACCCCAACCTTTCTGTCCCACGTTAATGCTGTGTATAAATAAAAATTCTTGTAGGTATTACCTAACGAACATTGAAGAATCTGAGTTCTAATTTGTAATTCTTAATTTCTTTTACTTTTACCAAATCAAATAACCCCAACACTGGACTTAAAAAAAAAAAAAAAAAAAAAAAACTCGATTAAAAAAGCCTTCAAAGGTTCAAAGTAATCTTCATAATAGAGTCTTATAATATGGCTGTGGAATCTATCCAGGTATTATATATTCCAAATATAAAGCACATTCTTTAAACAACCAACAGCTCTCAATCACTACAATGCATTTTCGATAAGCAATTAAAAACCTAACTGGAATGAGATTCTAAGGGAATTTCGTCGTGTATATATCCCATGAGTGGTATCGATTTTCCGAGGCCTTGAAATTCCAATTTGTTTTTCATTTTCTACATACATGTATGTGTACAGCTATGTGTGTTGTAGGTACATGTATGTACTTAAAAGAAAATTGCCATTGTGTCGCAAACTCCAAGATTAAATTAAATACCTCCCTCGAGGAATTTTAATGATTGTAATTAAAACGAAATCTCGAAAAAAGGATTTTTGTCAACAATATATAAAAGAAACCCACATTACAAATTAATTCACTTGTTACGTGAATGATGTAATTAAAAGTGATTGCAGTGTGTAACCGCATTCACCAATGATATTATTTGCTTTAAACTAAATCGTAAAATATAATATTTAGGTATAGGTATATTGAATCCATAATGTAGGTGAATGCAATGATCCAAGAGTTTGGTGGTTAAAGAGACGAGGAAGATTAATATAGTATACTATTCAGTTTATTGAGTCTAAGAATTTTATAAGAATTTAATGAAATATTATGTTTATAATTTATCTATGTATGTGTTGTGTATGCATATTGCATATGCATGTAATTTTAGTCTATAGGAGTGAAAAAGAGCGAAATTAGTAATTTTAGACGCAATTTTAGATTCTTGAGTAGATAAATAATTTTTGTCAGCTAAAAAATGTTTCCTAATTTAAGACCACGTTTTATTAATTAAAAAAAGTCACTAAGTATTTTGTAGCAATATTTAAGTGCGGATTTTAAATTTTCATTTTACGTTTCAGAGAAACTAAACTGGGACCTACTTAACTCAAAGGGTGGGCATTGTGTAGAAAAACTCATTTGGAATTTATTTTTTTCGCTTTATAGTCATTTAAAATATTCCGTTTTGTACTTGCGGTACCTATATACATGGGTACTAAATGGTAAGTTATGGATTCGTAACAAAAATCGAACTCGAGATTTTAATCAAACTTGACATTACGATGATGGCGGCGAAGTCGAAAAAAGTGGGTCTCGCAATTCTGTTCGTCTGTCTGTCTGTCCTTTCGAATGCAGCCTTAGCTGGTGGGTCGATTTTCTTTAAGCTTGGTATCTAGATATTCGCCCGACAATTTTTTTTTTTTAATTTTTTTTTTTGGAACCAAAAATAACGGTAACACGCCGTAAAATTTTGTTTTAGCAATAAATGAAAATCTTATTTTTCTCAAAAACTTGCCCACAACTTAAAAAATAAACAATTTTTACCATTTTACCATTTTATTAAAAAAAAAATCAAAAAAATGGTTGTAAATGGTACCTCCCGTAGAATCTTTTTTTTTGGTTGTCAATTTTCTCAAAACTGGTTCAACTATATTTTTGATCAATATTTTATGGGGATAATTTTAAAAAGTTTTAAAAGTGTTGTATACCAAAACTCTCAATTTTTGTTTGGATTTAAAAAAAAAAATAATTTTATTTTGAAAACTTAATACAGTGGTGGTCCAGTATAACGAATGATCGATATAACGAATGATCGATATTACGAACACTTTTTTCAAGTCCATTAGGTATTCTATATAACGAACAAATCAGAAAATGAAAAAAAAAAATTACAAACAACAAATTTGAAAGAAACTCTTGACTGTAAATGTGTTAATATCTACTTGTATGTATGTTTATAATAATATTGGAAGAATACGTACACAATTTTCAATTGCAAAAATTGTTTTGTAAGCTATGAAATCTTACATCATTTGTTCAAACTGAATTCACTACAAGTGATTTGGAGTCCTGGAATTATGCAGATGGAGTAATCCTTTAACCCGAAAATATTCATAGCAACAATGTTGAAGAAATCGAAATTGTGTATAATGATACCGATGAAAATGCTAGCTCAGAAACTGAAGTTCAAAGAGAGATCATTACGCAGCTGTCGGAAATTTTGACAATTGTATCCAATGAACGGACAATTTTTCATTGTAAGAAATATGTCAATTGTCAGCTAATTGTCAGCTATTGTCAGACCATTGACAGTTCTGACAATATTGTAAGATCTGACAATCGTCTGTACTTAGCTTAACATTGACGATTTTTTTCTTAAATACACAAATATCTGTATGTATTATTTATGTAGATAAATTATTTGAACAAAATTAATAAGTCTATTCCTAATATGTTTATCTAGGGGTAAATGAAGTTAAATATGTTTTTTTTTTATTTTCTTTTAAGTGAAGTATGAAATAAAATAATGAAAAATACAATTGTACTTTCTATTTACCTAAAGATTTGTATGAAAAAAAAGTATTCGATATAACGAATTTTCGATATAGCGAATTGACTTTGGACATTATATCGTTCGTTATACTAGACCAACACTGTAATTTGAAAACGTCTTGGTCGATTTTTATTAAAACTGCCATCGAGCAGGTTTTTTAACATCAGCTATGTGCCAGATCTTAAACAAATTTTTTTCCTAAAGTCAAATATAACGCTACCTACAATAAAAGTTATTAAACAGTTATTAAATATGGAAAATATCATTTTTCTCAAAAACGGCTCCTACGATTTTGATTAAAATTTGTATGTGAATTAATATTATTACGATCTACTTTATTATTAGAAACAAATTTATCTATCGCCTAAAAATGGTATCTCATAGAACCATTTTTGTTTGGTTTTCGATTATCTCATTTTCCGTCTAACCGATTTTAATAAAGTTTTTTACACAAGACTTTCTGATAAAATTTAATAATATTCATATCAAACTTTTTAAAAAAAAAATAAATTTTGAATTTAAAAAAAATATTTTTTTTTTTTTGATGATTTTTTTTTTAATTAATTTTTAAATTCCGCATTAATACCTACATTTTGACTAAAAAATAGCGTACCAATTTTTTTCTTAAAAATGCTTAAAAAAATTTGTATAAGTATACAAAATTATTTTTTTAAAAAACCGCTCCAGAGATTTTTAAAATTTTGTTCTCATAAATTGAGATTTGTGTGAGAAATCGTATGGTGTACATAGCGTTGGAGGCAATAAGAAGTTGTTTATTCAATTTATTTCTATTTTATATTGATTTTTTAACAATAAGTACCACGTTTACTTTAAAACCGTAGTGTGATCGTAAATAAGAGCAAGTTCGTGCGACCCAGTCGGGCCTTTCATTTTTCTGTTATTTAAGTCAATTTTTTTTATAAAACTTCTTCTCCGGCTTTACACCTATGAAGCAAGTAAAAAACGAATTGCTTAAGAAATTTAAGACAGACTTGAGCGCATTTCTCCCGAATTTATAAATAAAAATAAAATGTGTTAATTTCAAAGAAGTTATTATATAATATTATTGTTCATTGTAAGTAGATACATCTTACACATCTACCTAGTTCAAATATTATATACTATCAATTCAATCTATGTTATAAAGGAACATAAAATATGTAATTGTCACATCATAACTTTGAAACGTTATAGTTACTTGTTAGACATTCATATTATTCGACACTTTTACTTATGGTCGAATAGGCAACCTAAACAAGATACAAATTCTCAATTGTGCCACACAGTGTAGAAAATTTAAAATTAATTAAACTACAATTGAACAACTAACAAATTGATTAATTTTTTTTTAACTAAAACACATAATAGAATCAATTATAATGATAATTATTTTATTGTAAACAATATCATTTAGAAACAACTAGTGACTACCGATTTAATTGATAGCGCATGGCAAGAAAATACAAAAAAAAAAATTCATGAACTTATCACGTCACAAACAGAATCTTTATTTTATTCCATACAAAAAGTATGTGCAGTACATACATACATATATTAACAAACAAAAAAAAGAACAAAAGAAACAGAAACACAAATATTATTATTGTGTGGTCAGCAATATCTTGAATACTTATACATAAATATTATACGAACGACAATGACTTAACATAAACTTGACACTGCTGTCACTGTCATGAACATCATCGGACTTGTCGCCACCATCAAACACAACCACTACCATTATACGCAACCCATTAATTGACCCAAAATGTTCAAACATAAATATTTCACAAGTGCTGCATTGAATTATCACAAATATTGACCATAAAATTTAAAGAGGAATTGTCGCGTCGTCGCATCGTTATTGTCGTTGATGTTTTAGAACAATAAAAATAAAATATCTCAAACACTAGATTTGTTGTTTTTTTTTTTTTAAACTGACATGTCTGATTGAAGTCCTCCGGTATCAGTCGATATAAAAATTTGTGACATCTGGACGAATTTTATTTCATTTCAGTCATGTTATTTTGTTTTGATAAATCAGCAATTTTTTCCATAATAATTTTTTTATAGTAAAAAGAGAGGGAGTCGGACATAACATTAACCTAATTTTGCGAACAAATATTTTTTTTTAGATCTATCATGCTTTTCAGCTTTTTTAATTGGTTTGTTGACCGCAAAAGATATACCTACTTATCAAAAAACTTTATTGAAATAATTAAAGTTACGGCTTTCATAAATTTTCCTAACTTGATGACCAGTTTTTCAGTGCGAGATCATCACAGTTCAATTCAAATAAACTTCTGAAACGTGTATACCTATTTCAGTCAATTTAAACCTCCTGTTTACACGGGCGGCGGCGGTGCGGGCACAGTAGCACGTTTCGACTTTTTCGGTTACTAAAATCGTAACTCTTAAACAAATAAAAATATCGTAATTATTTTTGTTATCTTAAAGGGGATTTCTAATGCTATCAAACTAGTGAGTTTTAAAATAAAAATTGCTCAACAGAATGTTTCAGAATTTTCTTATGAAAAAAGAATATGAAGGGCAAAAGTTTAGATTTAGAGTAACAGCAGAGTGTTTTAAAGGGTGCAGTGCAATAATCTCCACGGAAATAAAGCCCGTGGGTCTTATTTCCCAAAAAAAAAGGAAATAACACACGCGGGTTTCTTTTCCTTTTTGAAATGAAAACAAAAGCTGTTGGCTTTAATTCGTTTTTCTTATAGGTTTCAATTCGAAGAATATTTTAATTTACTAAAGAACAAAAAAATATTTTGGACTTTTTCAACAGTTTTCTGGATAACATTAACTTGGGTGGCCCGCTTCGCGGGTTCCAAGAATTTTAACTTCCTCTTTGGGTCATCTGTCCCGCTCACGCAACTTCACCGTTGCTCCGCTTGTTCATTATGTTCAGTCGTCAGGCAGGCGCCAATGTCAATAGTTTTCTTGGACAACAGTATAATGTTAATGATTTATTGAATCACACTTTAAATCTGGGTCTTAAATGCCAATTCAGAAAGGCAATAACTCCCGCGGGTTTTAATGCTTTTTTGTCGTAGGTCTTTTTGCCACTCCAAAAAGGAAAAAAAAACCCGCAGATGTTATTTCCTTTTATTTTGGGAATAAATCCCAGGGGCTTTATTTCCTCGGATCTTATTGCGCTGCACCGTTTTAAAGCCAATTTGAGAGAAACAGTTGGGAAAAAAAAAACAAAATAAATATGAGCTAAAGACCGGTGAAAAATATTAATAAACAATTTTATATTTATATTTATGAACATTAAAAATTTAAATTTTTTGACATAAAAGGGTGCATCAAAAAAAAATATTTCTGATGTACCTAACTACATCTTAAAAATAAAAAAATCTAGTACTTGTAATTGTCATATATAGATTGTCATTTTGTTTGGTACAATCTCCAAGAACCTAACTTACCTTTTTTCTTATATTGAACTTTTATACATTGTTTTTTTAATTTGAATAAATCATTGTAATCGTGAATAATTTTAATATCGTCTTTTAATCACAACAATTTCAGTAATAGATTAAAAGTAAGTTTAGTGGAAAAAATATGAAAAATGATAGATTAGTAGTCAGTGGAAAAAAAATTAAACAAAATAAAAATATACAGGGCCTTTTGTATAAGATTCGAAAAAAAAACCAGAGCGTGTAAGTTGGTTCGAGACAAAAAAAAAATCATATAGAAAGGAGGGGGTCTATTTCCCCCTTTTTAGGTGGGATGGGCAATTTTATAAAAACTCTATTAGAATTAAAACAAAATATTGAAAATCTTATACTTTTTTTTTGAGCCAGAAATGCACCTTTTAATTTTATTTTAAAAATAAATTATTTTCGTAAATAATTTAAAAGAAATTAATTTTGCAACACACAGTTTAAAAAAAAAAAATATTGTGTGACTTCTTTGAATCAAATCTCTCTAACACAGTTTTATGGAATTATATGCAGCTGAAGTTTTGAAATTATTATATTTTTATATTAACCATTAAGTTTAAATTTGCGAAGTTTTTTTTATAACTCAGTTTACAGTTGAAAAAGTGTGCCCAAGGTCAAAAGTGGTGCTTCAAGAAATAGTTTTAAAATAAAAAAAAAAAAAAACAATTTTAAATAATTTTTTGAATAATAAACAAATATATCAGGCAAAACGCACTCCCCTCAGTTTTTATACTTAAAATAAAAAAAAAACTTGAAAAACTGAAAAACGTATTTTTTTAAATTCAAATTAGCGGTGTTGAACAATTCAAACGTCCATATGGCTATTCCTGATTCTTAGGTTTTTCCTAATTTTAATTTCTGATATATAGGCACTATATGGCAAGTTATACATACGTAAAAAAATCGAACTCGAGATTTTGATCAAAGTTGACATTACGATGATAGCGAAGTCGAAAAAAGTGGGTCTTGCAATTCTGTCTGTCTGCCTGTCTGTCCTTTCCGCTGTAGCCTAAACGGGTGGATTGATATTTTTTTAAACTCGGTACCTGGCGTTTTTTGAGCAAACATTTTATTACAAAAAATCGCAAAAATGGTTTTAAATGGTAGCTCCCATAGAACCATTGTTTTGATTTTCTCAAAAACGGTTCATCTGATTTTTATCAATTATTTTATGGAGAATGTTTACAATAATTTGAAAAATATAGTGTATCAAAATTAAAATTTTTTTTTTTTTGATTTTTAAAAAAAGTATCAAAATTTTTATTTGAGAACTTAATAATTCGAAAACGATGTGGTCGCTTTTTATTCATATTATAAACCAGCAGTTTATCAACATTATCCAGCAGATTTTAAATAGAATGTTTTTTTATAACCAAAAATAACGGTACCTTCCCCACAAATGTTTAAAAACCAGCATTGAAAATCTCAATTTTCTCAAAAACGGCTCCTACGACTTTGATTAAAATTTTTATGTGAACTAATATCAGAACGATCTACAATATTATTGGGAAAAAAATGTATCTATCGTTTAAAAATTGTACTTCTCCTCTCATAGAACCATTTTTTTGGGTTTTCGACTATCTCATTATCTGTTCAATCAATTTTAATGAAAAAAATTTTATCAAAATTTTCAAAGAATCAAATTTTAGATTTTAAAAAAAAAATTTCAAAATTATTTTTTGAAAATTCGATATTTCGAAAATGGATGGATGATTTTTTTCCAAAACTAATTTTTAAACTCCACATAAATAAGCACTAAAAATTGGCGTACCAATTTTTGTTTTCTTACAAATAACGGGTGGTTAAATTTTAAGGGCCGATGTTAAATGTTAATGCGTTAAAGTTATTCAGGATTATTATGAAAATGGGCGTTCAAAATCAAAATGCATATCGTGCACTTCGTGATTTTTTCGGTCAATTTAATCGTTCAAATGTGCGTACAATCGGAAAAATCGTGCAAAAATTTGAGCAAACCGGGTCTGTAGGAGATGTGAAAACACCAGTACATGCTCGGCTCGTACTGCAGAAAATATTGCTGCTGTTCGCGATAGTGTAGCTGAGAGCCGTCCACCTCAACTCGTCGTCGTCGTGCCCAACAATTGCACCTCTCACGCTCGTCGTTGATGAACATTATGCAAGACTTGCATTTATACGCTTACAAGGTGCAATTGACTCAAGAACTAAAGCCTCTTGACTATTTCAAGCGTCGTCAATGGTCAGAATGGTGGCAAGAAATGGAAACAGTGGATGTTCAATTTTCCAAAAAAATCATCTTCAGTGATGAGGCACATTTTCACCTCAGTGGATTCGTCCATAAGCAGAATTGCCGCATTTGGGCGAATGATAATCCAAGAGTGATTGTCGAAAAACCAATGCACCCACAAAGAGTGACTGTTTGGTGCGGTTCATGGGCTGGCGGCATCATCGGGCCGTATTTTTTCCAAAATGAGGCCGGTCAGGCAGTTACTGTGAATGGTGTTCGCTATCGTGAGATGATAACGAAATTTGTATGGCCCGAATTGGAAAATATGGATGTGGACGATATTTGGTTTCAACAGGAAAATGCCACTTGCCACACAGCTAACGAAACAATGGCTCTTTTGCGTGACAAATTCAATGGCCGTGTTATCTCACGTGGTGGCGATGTCAATTGGCTGCCAAGATCATGTGATTTGACACGTTGGACTTCTTTCTTTGGGGTTATTTGAAAGAAAAGATGTACGTCGATAAGCCAGCAACAATTCAAGAGCTAAAGGATGAGATAATTCGGCACATTAACGGCATAGAACCTCAATTATGCCTCAGCGTCATCGAAAATTTGGACCATCGGATGGAGGTGTGCCGCCGAGGTCACGGCGGCCATTTGGCCGATATTTTATTTCATACATAATTGAACCATACCAATATTATCATAATAAAAAGAAATGATAATAATTTCCTAAATAATTTGTGTTTTATTCAAAATCAACATCGGCCCTTAAAATTTAACCACCCTTTACATATCTATTTAATTTTAAATAAATAAAAAACAAAATATGTACATACATAGCTATTTTCAATTTTATTAAATCTTTTACTTGAAAGAGCTTATTATCGGAGAAAATTAACTTTACCTACCCTATTTACATAGCAACAGCCATAAATTGAAGTCTAAAAGAAGACAAATACACAATTAAATAAGGTCAAGTGAAACAATGCTCTCATCTTTAGGAATCCATCAGACAAAGTTTACTTAAAAGTTGGTTCAACTCACTCACATTTATATCCACTTGTTTCGTTTTTCTTTTGGAAAAGAATTTTAAAGGCTATATACATCATACATTTACCTATGTATATAATATGTATTATAATATGTTTATTAATAAACTTGAATAACTTTGTAAAAGAAATAAAATTCATGTTCTTTTTTTGTGTTGTTTTTGATTCATCTTTTTAAGCCTTTCCTCTTTATATTTTCATCATATTAAAACCGGAAACACAGTATTTAAGTTTAAACGATTTTCTCTGTTAATAGTTTTAAGCACCAAAATGACCCTTTTCTTTTAATTTATAATTTAAGAAATCTATGCCTACGTAGGATTAGGATTTATATTTTATTTAGAAACTCAAACTGCTCAACCGAAAAAAGGAACATCTAAGAAAAAGCCTGAGGCTTAGTTTTAAAAATCACAAAACCTTCTTTAAATAAAAGAGTTGGTATGATTTATTTTAGAGATTAGCCGTCCTCCCAAAAAGGATTTTTTTTTACTAAGGTACATAAATATAAATTTTGGTCACTATAGCTATCCCGTACAGACGTCGTCATAATACTTTTGTATATGGCAGATGGTATCTTTGATCAACAGACAGAGAAAACCCACATAATTTAATTTTTAAAAAATAATTAGTTTCATCTTTTACCAAAATATAATGATACCTGAATGTCTTCAAGTTTTGCTTATTAGGTCAATAATTTTAGCGAATTGATATGAAAACTTTTTTTACTTTTTTAGATTTTAGCAAAAAATATTTCCGAATTTAAATACGCTTTTTCTTAACAGTACTTAACTGTCATTTTAAGAGTTACAAACAAAATAAATCAATCAATTTCCACTTTGAAGAAAACCCTTAGAACACCTAAAAAATCTTAAGTCCTATAGTTTGAAGAAAATCACTTCAATTACTTTTTTTGTCTTCTTTAATCGTATATATTGTTAAATTTGATTATTATTCAAACTTAATTTTTTTACGAATTCAAAAATTCCTTTTATTTATGTAAATGATGTTAATTGTAGGGCGATTCGCATACGGTCGTGTGAGAAAAAGCTAGAGCATGTAGGTTGGAAGGGGACATATTTTAATAATTAAAACAGAAAAAAAAAAACAATTTAATCCTTCTTGTAGTTCCAAAATCTATTCCTTTATTTTCTTTTTAAATAAAGTTTTTTAATGAATAGTTTTTGAAAGGTCAATTTTCAAACTAAACTTTTAAAGAAAACAAAATTTTGTTTAAATCTGACACTAATTTTTTTCAAAATTTTGCGTAATTGAGTATTATTTTTGTTTTCAAAAATTCAATGTTATAATTCATTTTTAGTCAAAAACAGAAAACTGGATGCTAAAATGTCTTACAGTTTTTGATAAAATTGAGAATTATATGGCAAGTTATGGATTCGTAAAAAAAAAGTTTCAATTTTTTTTTTTTTAGAATTTAATAATTCGAAAATTACTTGGTCGATTTTTATTAAACTTAACACCTAGTAGTTTTTTAACATAATCTAGCAGATTTTAAATAAAAATTATTCTTATGACCAAAAATAACGGTACCTCTCATATTTCAAAAACCGGAATGGAAAATAACGTTTTTCTCAAAAACGGCTCCTACGATTTTGATTAAAATTTTTAAGTGAACTAATATTCTAGTACGATCTACTATATTATTGAAAAAAAAAGTGTCTATTGTTTTAAAATGGTATCTCTCATAGAACCATTTTTTTTTAGTTTTCGACTATCTCATTATACCTGTTGAACCGATTTTAATGAAATATTTTACACAAGAGCTTCTAGTAAATTTGAATAGTATTGCATATTATAATTTTCAAAAAACAAATTTTGTATCTAAAAAAAAAAAATCAGGGAATAAAAAAATAATATGAACTTTTTTAGGGTATTTCATGTTTAATAATTTTTTAAGCCAATACTCCGTAGCAAGGTTTCCAAAACAGATGGTTAAATTTTGACAGTTGATGGCAGCCATTTTGTTTCTGTTATTTATTTTACTCCTTTTTTGTTTTTTTTTTAGACATTTTTAGACAAAAGAGACAAACCGCCATGGCTGAAAGAATACGACAATATAGACAACATCGCGCCGCCGCACAGTGGTTCCTTTGTATGAACCAAGTGGAAAAAAAATTCTGTAAAAACTTAACGGATAGGCCGATCTAGTTGAAATTTGGAATGTGGTATCAATGATAGAAGTTCTCATTATGCTACAAATATTGTGAATCTTACTCGAAAATTAAGTGTATCTAGATACTTTATAAAAAAAAATATTTTCATAGCACAATAATCTTCATACACTTTGATTGGTCTTCCACTTGTACCCGTACCTGATGCATTTAAACGAGAGCCAACATCTTTTTCTTTAAAATTTACCATAAAATTTCACTGAACCCATTTCTTGTGTTTAATTAAAAATTTAGATTTTATGTACCGATTTGCCTTGTAATTTTTCTTAAAATATGGTAACATTTTTTTTTATATCAAAAACATTTCGTTCGACCTGGGGGGTCATTCCGTAACTCGATTATCGTCAGACGATATCGTTTGAGCGATAGTGTTGCTTTTATTGGCTTCAAGTAAGTCGATAATCATCGAAACGATATAGTTTCGACGATAGCTAAATTGGTATCGTCTTGCATTAATTTTGTACTTTGTAGGTGACTGTAGTTGAATGATGGAGTTGCCACTGTAATTTGACATCATGTGTCGTTGATTTCATTTTTGCCTTAAACGGAGTTCCGCTCATATCCCCTACCCTGGCCAAATCAGGATGTTCATTCATAAACGAAGTTAAAATCTCAATTTGAGATTGCATGACTGCCCTTTTAAGTATTTACATTTACATATATTAATTTGTAAAAAATATAAAAAATACAACTTGCATCTCAGAATGATTTCCCTATAGTTTCAATCGGCATCTAGGCCTAATACAAAACAACAAACAATAAAATTGCATTTTAATGACAATTATGACAGCCAATTTGACTTTTAAAATGCACCACACGCTCTCAAACTGCGAACGATAAACGAGACGATAGTGGTTAAGTTACGTGAAGCAAATCATGGACGATCTCGTCGACGATTATCGTTTAGAAAATTACGGAATGACCCTCCTGATCTGTTTTTAAATAATGATACATTTCATTTAAAAAATTTTCAAGGGAATTTAAACTTTAGCTGAAAAAGAATTCGCACAACACTTTTTTTTCTATAATAAAATTAGCCATACTGACACTTTTTAAATTTTAAATTTTTAAATCCAAACGCTACCAAAGCTTTAATAGAACTGCAACGATGAATCACTACGGAAACAATTAAATCTAGCCAAAATAGCTGTGAAATTACCAACGGTATTACAAGATGACGATTTAGAGAGTTGTTTCTGAAACACGTGTTGGTTAGACTTAAAACCTTCTAGCGGGGAAAGTGACTGAAAGTGACCTTTTGTTTTTACATGACAAATAGTATATAGTATTGGTTTTAAAATAGTCTAAGAGCGAGCAATTAGCATCGTTTAGCTTCTTTTATACAGATCATTAAATAGACAGAATAAACCGTTTCAGAGGTAGCTCTTACGCAGAGATCAGATAACATTAACTGGCCACCGAGATCTTGCGGTAGACGTTTCTTGTAAAAATTCCTCAAATCACAGCTCTATGCCAATATGCCGCAAACGACTGATGTCCTGAAAGTCATCATAACCCGCGCTACTTATATCAGCAAAGCTAGACCATTTGAACGATGTCATATTTCACACATATGTAATGTCATTGCTATAAGTCTTTCAAATGAAATAAAATTTCGTTGATATCTCACACACAACCAGTTTTATTATTTTGCAAAGAATTTTTGTTCGGTAATGTGAACTGAAAAGGTGGCTTTTAAAAGAGACTTGCCTCTTCACATATCATTTGCACTCAACAACTACATCCACTATGACTATACATCATTTCAACACTACCACATTGGTAAAGGTTTGGTTAAAAACACAATTTTATTTTCACAAGAAACTATGTACTTGACCTAAAAAAAATTTAAATAGACTTTAGTTGTTCTTTGTCAAAACGTAAATTTTTTAAGGAATTTCGGACTGTGGTCCTTTGTGCAATGCTTGCTCCTGACATAGGTACATATGTACATTCTTTTCCTTGGGGAATTCTAACATTTTTTATTGTCAATTGTTCTCTCTTCTTCACCGGATAAAATTCTTCCACACAATTTATAGAATACATTACACACCACCACACCAGACATAAAATTAAACATTGGAATTGAATTTAAAAAGAAAACAAGACACAGACACTCATATAAATGTTAAAAATGTTTCGGATCCATTTCGTCTATATGTATAAAGCTCAAAATATATGTAGACACCTTCCCAAAACAAAAGCATCAATTTTAAAATTTACAAACCTATGTCATAGAAGCAATGAAGCCATGATATAGAAGACTTCTCATTGTCATTGAATATCAATAGCATTTGTTTGAATTTTTTGATTCGAAAGAAGCTACAAAAGTTCATACAAATATAATAGAGAATATGTTTACCGCATTTTATTTGCTTGTCATTGGTTGAAAATTGAGTCCTTCCTCTTTTTAACTGGTAATCAATCGATCAATTCTAGATATATACTTTGGTACATGATTTGGATGACAAAAGAAAATTTATATTTTTACATATGTATGAAGTATGAAGGTAAGGTACTATATACGCTCTACTTTGACAGAAAGTATTTTTTTATTGAGTTATATTGTCAACTACTTAAATTTGTCATGATGTGATAGATTGATATGGATGAATGACAAAATTCAATTTTGATTTGACATTACACAACTGATGACACACAAGCTCAATATAAAATATTGTAATTCTTAAGAACAAATAATTTCCCGATATACGAAACTGAAAGTTCAATTTTTAATAACTTCAATTTATTTTCAGTAAAAAAAATTAAGTTCACGACTGAGTCGCATATAAATGTACCTACTTTCTCGGAAATACTGTGGTTTAAAAGCCTTATAATATAAACCATTATTTATTTGATTTTAAAAGATATAAATAATTAGTTATTGGAGCTTTATTTCATTTCACAAATATGTACGTACAAATGAACAATACTAATCCGTGTTGCATTTAAATGTAGTGCTACAACCAATCAGAGTTGCAAAAGCTTAAGTCACTTTCTAGCTTAAGCTTGACTTTAATTCACAAGCTAGTTAGTGACTTATGAATTAAAAATTTACAGATTTCACTCATAGAGTAACTATGGGGACATTGAAAATGACTTGTATTACGTCGATAAAACAAAGTCATGCCAAATCTTAGAAATTTTTATTTTGTATACTATTGTTGCATTATAACTTCACAAACTGTCTTAGAAACCATTCTACAGTCTGAAGTACCAATTTGTATATTTAATGTCACTTCCCTGTTGGTGGTTAAATTAATTTGTTAATTTTTTTAATAAGGTGAATCTTAGTCTTAATTGTGGCTTATCTCGCAATTACACAATCATACTCATTTTCATCCGCACCGGTACAGCACTTATACACGAAATTAAAAATACATATAGGTACCATCTATCTTAACGTATATCTAGGTATTTGACATTTTTGCCTAGCTAAGCTTTGCAGAAAGGTAACTGAATTATTACTGATCGATTAAAGCATACATCATATACGGTTCAACTTAGTTCTTGACTTGATTGTTTTTGAATCCACCCATGTTTGATTAAATGTCCAGGTAAACCTTTTTTTAATCGAGACAAAATTTACAAAGAATTTGATGCGAAGCCCAACCCCACTGCTAATTGTTTTTATTCTATAATATTTTATTTTAAAATATTTTGAATTCATCTTTTAATCAATTTAACAATATCAAGTCGCGTAATTTATTTTAGACAAAAATAATGTTTTTGACACTTGGAGCTGTATTCTTTTAACTGAGTTTATGAAATGTGTGGCCGAGCAGCGAGCATCAATTTAGTTGACAACCAAATTGAATAATTTATGGTCTACTTTAAGATGAAGCCTAAAATTTTATTTGCATTTGAGGACCTTAAACTTGAAGATCTGACCATTAGGGCTTAAGTTATAAGTTTATTAAAGAGGTTCAAGTAGGTAGCTATGCAATATGCATGTTCTAGGTTAAACAATCAAATTGAATTAGAAGTTAGTAAAGTTTCTACCCAAACGTTGTTTAGCATATTTTAGGTTCTTTAGGTTGATTTAAAAAAAATCAACTTTTGTCATATTTTACCTTAATTTTGAGACTTTAAACTCAAACATCCGATTATTAGAATAGAAGTTAGAATCTAACCAAGACCTTAACCTTCATGATCTGGTCCTTAGAACTTAAGTTATAATTTTATATAAGAGGTTCAAGTAGGTACCTATGCATATTCTAGGTTAAACAACCAAATTGATTTAGAAGTTAGTTAAGTTTTTACCCAAACTATGCATATTCTAGCTTCAGCAATCAATTGATTTAAAAGAATCACATTTAACCTTAATTTTAAGACCTTAACCTCAAACATCCGATTATTAGAACAGAAATTATAATCCAAACAAACCAACCAAATCCAAACTTTACGATTTAATTATTTGTAAAATACCTAGAGTAAAGTCGGGTATTGTGGTATACATGTTTCCTTTTTAGGTCTTACGCAAAAAGTATTAAACGGAATGCATATAAATTTCGTAGCATTTAACATTAGTTCATAATCTTCATTTAAGAAAAGTTTGGCAGGATTCTATTAGTAACCAAAAAAGATTTGAACAATAATTTTCTCTGTCCTCGAAAACACATCTTTTGAAAAGTGGTGGGTAATGTGGTACACATTAGTCTTCTAATGTGGTACACTATACCACATTACCAGATGAATATTTTTTTTAAATTATTGTCTTTTTTGGAATGAAAATGAATAAAAAATAGACACATTCATTTATTAATTTTATTAAAATGAACGAATAACAAAAAATTTATTAAATAAAGAAATGTTCCTGCTTCCTGGTAAAAAAAAAAATTAATTATTCAAATTATTTCATTTTTGAAAAACATCTTCGTAGGAACAACAGAGAAATATGGCATTTGTTTGCGGAATACAGTTTTCATGAGCCCAAACCATTTTGCACTGCAAACAGGAAGTCCATTTTCCGCTGGATATTTTTTCCTCCTTCCACTGTTTACTACAGAAGTTGCAAACAGCATCACTTGATGGGGGAACGTCCTTAAATTGTTCTTCATCATCCGAATCCTCAAATTGGATGCTCCTCTCCAGTGTTGCCGAAAGTACTCCCATAGGAGTATTGTACTCCTTTCAACACCTCCGTACTCCTGTACTCCTCCTTTTACATTCGTACTCCTATTTTTTTTAAAGACCTAAAATATCTTACACTTGCAGCAAAGTGTAATGTTAACCTTAATAAATTTAATTCACTTCAAATTTAAATCCAATTTGGCATCACTTTAATCTTCCAAACTGTCGTCAAAAAGGGAATTTCCCTCTTTCTTGTTTGTTTTTGTTTTTCGTTGGCGTGGACGTCTACGTTCAATTTACATCTGTCAGTTCGGTATTTATTTTATGGTTACCTGTTACCTGAAATTTTGGTTTGGTGATTGTTTTTGTTTTTTTTTGAGCTCCGTAAATTTGTATGTATAGTTCAATAAAATGAAAAGGTTTGTTAATTAATGTTTGAAATATTGTAATTCCTGTTAGAAAAATTCAAAGTAAACTTTTATTGTATAGATATTTAGTGAAATTGGATTCCTTGGAGCAGGTAAAGGCAAAAAAAGGTAAATATAACTATGCATTACGCTATCTGCCACAAGACAGATTTTGTGTGATAGAAAATATATTTACTTATTTTTGTTCTTAGAATTAATAATTTATTTATTTATGTTTTTTTTTTGTAACTGATTTTTTTTCTTGATGATTTTTTTTTTTTAATAAAGTTTGAAGACTAAAAAATGTCTGTACTACTATTTTTTTCAAAATACTCCTCTTTTTTGGCTTCAGTACTACCTTGAAATATTTCTTCCCGGCAACACTGCTCCTCTCTGATTCACTTGATGATTCATTCCCATTTGTTTTTAAAGCGCGGTTAGGAACAGATTTTGATGACTTTTTTCCCATATTTTTTGGTACAAGGCGCACTTTTTCGAATGATGGAGGAGTCTTCAAGCTTTTTGGGTTAGAGTCTTGTTGTTTTGGAGTTGGTTGTTGACTCATTGATTTTAGTTTAGGTAAAACCCGTTTTTTATTTATTCTTTCAATGCTCGTTTGCAATTCTTGCTTGTACGGCGATGAAGTTAAGATAGTTACCTTGGACCTTTTACCTCTATTGCTAGTTGCAATTTTTTTCATTCTGGGTGGTTTGTTTTATTATCACTCATTTTGTTATTTCTCACAGCATGAATAGCTTTTTTCATAGCTGTTGGGTCCCATTTTCGTATTTCACCCTTTTTAGGCATTTTACTAGAACAATATTGTGTGCTGAAGGAAAATCACAGGTCAATTTTAGATGCAAACTTTGATGGCTGTTAATGTGGTATACTATACCACATTAGCCTATGGCTAGTGTACCACATTAGCGAAAAGTGCATGTTTTCACAAAAAAAATAAAAAAATAAAAAATAAATATGTTTTAACGAAACTTACAGCTGATCCACGCAAATGAATAGTATATTGTTCTACAGGACTACTTAACTGGCTAAAAAAACAATTTATAAACGCGAACAAAAACTTTTTGTTATAACTAAAAAAAACTCGACTGTGCACCAATAAGGATTCCAACAATTTAATCGAAAATATGAAACACTTCTAACTTGTTTCAAAATGCATTCCTTGTTTTACTGTAGTCACCGCCTACTAGTGTGAAAGCCGTTGTCAAAGCATGCCTAGTTTCTGAGAAAAGAACCTATACCAAATTAGCCGCCTATACCACATTACCCGACTTTACTCTACTAAAAATAATGTTCATGCACATACCTACATACCTACATGTGTACATACATGCATATCTACATACCTACATAATGTATATCATTTTTGTGCCCGATGCAAAGCCAATTTTGTTTGCCACGTGGTGTTTTTTTTTTATTGCACACACTCCGCCGTCTTCTCCCTTCTATCAATATGTTCTTTATAGGTACGTACCTATATATGAACATACACATTTTGTTTGTTTTTTTTCTTTTGCCGTGATGAAATTAGTTCTAAAAAGACAATTTTTCAAGTTTCTAGTATGAAATTTTGTACGCCTTTGAAAAAAATTTTATGCAGATTTGTAGCTTGTCATTTAATCTTTAATTATCTAGCTTAATATTGAACATCCAATAATTATAACCAAAGTTATAGGCTTCTAAGTGGGCTCAAATCAATCATTTTTCGAATTTTATACATTCCTCCATTGAATCTCGTCGGTTGGCGATGATCAACATGTAGGTACGCTGGCTGAAATTCATCACTTGTGTTTTTTTCTTCATTTTATTCATTTTGGTAGTTTCTTTGGTAACACCAACCAAAATTTCAATCTTTCTCCACCTATACGCTAGAGTTCATTCTCTATCTTTGTTCATTTTGGTAACACCATACTTTTATCAAAACGACCCTATAAACATTTTCAATGTTAAAAATATTTAAATCATAAGTCAGTTAGTGACTTATGAATTAAAAAATTGTAATTCATGAGTAAGCGAAGTGACTTATGAATTAAAAAAATTTAATTCATAAGCTAATGGGTGAATTCTGATTAGAAAAATTATGAATTGGAAAATTTATAAGCTAGCATGATCATTTTATGATTTCTAAACCAGATTTGAAAGCTTAAGAATTTCCAATCTACCAACTAACTTATGAATTAAATTTTTTTAATTCACAAGTCATCTACAGACTTATGACTTAATGATTTTTTAATTCAAAAATTCGCAACCCTGCAACCCATTACTTCAAGGAATACCCATACAAATGTTGGTTTTTAACGAAAATCGTAGAAAATCGTTTGTAAGAAAAACAAGATTTTTATTTTAGTTTTTTTAGTAATTGTATAGTAGTGGGTAGGTAGGTACCGTTATTTTTGTTATTAAGTTAATTTTTTTTAATCTTCCACTAATTAAACAAATCCAAAGTCGTTTTTACGCTTTCAAAAAATATTTTAATATTTTTTTAGCGCTCCCGGAAATTACGTCAGAATTTTTTTTGGGAAAAAACGCCAGAATTTTTTTCTGGCTTTAAATTGGAAAAAAAGCCAGATTTTTTTTGGAAAATAAGCCAGAAATTTGGAAATTGTGCCAGATACCTTTGGAAAAAGAACCAAAAAGTGAAATGAAAATAAAGCCAGAAAAAAAAAAATAAATTCTGGCCTAATTTCCAAACTTCATTTTGGAAAAACGACGAGAAAATGTGTTGTTTGAATATTCAAACAAGAAAAAGAAACCTAAAAAATGAAGCAAAGAAACAACTAATAATTATAACCTGAAGAGAAGAATCGCATGCCTAACCCCATACACCGCGACGCACGGCGAGCGATGCGCGACAGAAAAACTGTAACATAATATTATGTTACTAAATGTTAACTTGAATCGTGTCTACTACAATAATTTCCCTGCAGCATGGATATTTATTATTTTGTTGTGACAATGCAACTGCTTGGGCTTGCAATTTCATGTTGCATTCAGAAAATATCTTGTTCTTAATCAAGAATGAACAAAACTTTTCTTTTTTTTTTAACAAGAAAAGGAAAAAACACCAGAAATTTTGTTTCTTTTTTTCCAATTTTTTTTTCAGGCCCTTTTTCGATTTTAGGAAATGGAAAAAAAAGCCAGAAACAATTTGGGAAATAAATCAGAAAATCTGGAAAGTCTGCCAGAAAAGCTTGGCCAGAAATTTTTATTGAAATGCATCTGGCGTTTTTTTCAAAAAAAAAAAAAAAATCTGGCGTAGTTTACGGGAGCCTTTTTTTAGTTACATACATCACAATTTTTTGTTTGCAAAATTTGATATACGATAAAAATTTTTGTTTTAAAAAATTCTCCATAAAAAAATGATTATAAAATTAATTGCACCGTTTTCGAGAAACTTAAAATAAAATAAATGTTTCCATTTACATATATGAGCCCAAAAATGTCAAAAAAATGTTTGGTACCTATAGGTACCAACAAATTTGACTCATATGTTAAGCTATGTTAACTTGGCGCCAAAAAGTCTCCTATTTTTTTATTTTTTTTGTTGTAAAACATGATCTGACCAAATGACCATTTTTGAACACCCTTTAATTATGAACAAAAAAAAAAACAAAAGAAAATGAAAAAAGACCTCAATTAAATGTACTTTATTGGGACTTTATTTCATTATGAATTAATAAGGTTGCAACCAAAAATTAAATAATTAAAAATTGCATGCATTATAGGTTTGGGGCCTTATGTTTAATTCCTAGGGCTTAATTTCGCGGAACTGCATTTTAATTTTTATATTTTTTAAAATTTTTATTGCAAAATTTGGTAGATTGATGGACATTATGGAAAACATAATTATCTTAAAGTTTTTAAGGGGAGGTGAAAAACATTTTAATAGTGCTGTCAAAAATGGTCAAAAAGAGACAAATCAACTGTATTCATCAAATTAGAAAACGTTGATTTTTTTAGGACAGAGTTGTTTCGGCCCTCGATCGATTTATTCGGTAACTGTGGGTGGTCAAAAAAACTGTAATTTAATTGGTTATCTTTTACAAAAAAAATAAAAAAAAAAATTAAACACTTTTTGGGGTCAAGTTCACACAACTCATCAAAGACTGCAGCTGATCAGACCAGACATACAGATAAACGGAAAAGTAGAATAACAAGACTCATTTTCTTGTCATCCCTATCAAATATCAATTTTAATTTTAAAATCAAAATCAACTTTTCGTACGAATCCATATCTTCACATATATATAATACCTATGATTTGAATATTCTACAAAACTATAGAGCATGTAGGTTGTCGGTCGAAATCGAAACAAGGAAAATGTCGTGTAGAAAGGGTTTTATATTTTTCTAGTTTGGACGATAACGCTAATTAACAAAAATTGACATAATATAGAAAAAAGAATTATTAATAAATATCAACAATATAGATATATGTAATGTCATGCTGTAGTTTTTTTAAAAGCTAGAAGATCATTTTGTAAATTTCTTTTAAAATCAGTTTACTTTATTAAAAAGTTGGTATTCAATTAAAAAATTTGTTAAGACAAAAAATGAAAACAAAACATAATATCCTTCATATTTTGTTTTTAAATTAATTTTTCCAAATCTAATTAATAAAACAACCTTACTTTAAAACAAATTGAAAGAATGAATGAATGAATGGGGCTTAAAGGGGCTTATTTTTCTTGTATTTAAAATTATATTTTTTTTAAAGAAAATTACCGAATTTTTTGTACCGCATGTTTTGTAATTTTTTTATTTTTTTCTTTATTTTAATATTTTGCGATAGATTCATTAACATCCAAAAGATCGAAAAGAATAACAAAATAAAACAATAACGACGAAGTAAAATGTTCCCGAACAAAAATTACCAAAACAATTAAATGCGAAATGAATTAAATGCAATTTCGAATTGATTATTGCGAAATTAAAAATCAAAACAAAAATGTTTGACAAGACCCATTATATATAGGTAGTTTTGCCTAAGAAATATAAACCAGAAAATTCATGTAAGGTTTTCTTAAAAAAAAATAAATTTTAATTGAGAAAATTTACTTAAACTCATCATTTTTAATTTTAACATTATAAAATAAAATTTATTATCTGAATTTTTCTGAGCACCACCTAAAAAAATTAATGTGTATATAATCCGCAACAAACTATCTCTGGTAATTATTCTAATAATAGAATGATGAAATGTTTAAAAATATAAATGTTTGTTTAAAATCGGATAAGGTATATAAAAAATTCTAATGGTGACTCTTAGTCTCAGCAGGATGAACAGTGGGGCAATCTTCTATATAAACTACAATAGCAAAGCCAAAATAAGTTTAAAATTAAATTAAGTCTTAAAAAATTAGTCATAAGTCATTTAATTATGTTGGATATATGTATATCATTTGATTATTTGGTAGGTTTTCATTTGAATTTCAGTACCAAATATAGAAGAGAACAAAGAAATGTATTAAATAAAAGTGTGTTGGCATTTTTAGGTTTAACCGCAAATAGCTTTAAAAAAAAAGAGGTTTAATAAAGACGATTTTATTTTTATATTTTTTCCAATTGTCAGATACATATAAGACATAAAACAATTTCCCAAGATATTAAAAAAGCAGTTACGTCAGTTTGTGAGATGAGGCACGATATGATGTATTTTAAATTTCTGCAGCATATCAACAGAAGAAAAAGCTGATATAATTAAAATAAGTTTAAAAGTTTTGTAAACATCCCATTTTGGTATAAACGCTGACAATAGATAATTTACGCTAGAATTTATTAGCCGTAAGAAAAAGTTGATTTTTTTTAATCGTTTAAAACACAACACACAAAGAAATCAGCCTCTAGTTGAGAAAAAAATTAATTAAAAAAGATATTAAATTAACTGGTTTTATTTTTATTTTGTTTTATTTAATGATTAAGTATTTTTTCAATAAATATTTTAAAATCAACAATTAATAAAAAGAAACACGTTGCAAATTAAATAAATATAAGGAAAAGAATTATTTTTTAAAGTTTCGCGACTATTTTTATACAAGCGTGTCGCTTTTCGTCCAGCAATAAACAAAAAAAAATTGAAAATAAACTCTTAATAAGGGGCGTATTTGTATGTGTGTATTTTACCCCAAAGATCAACATAAGAACATTTAAAGGTAAAGATTTATCATTTTTGTGTATATTTACACCCCACTGTATATAAACCACACCGATCGCCAGTAAATAACTCGTGTCCACATTGATTCATAAACAGTTGCTGCCAGCTGCTTAAAACGCCTATTCATGGAAGAAGATTATAGATATAAAACAGATACATTTGTGGGAAATATATAAATCACTTACCATTTGGTATACGATTTATAAACTTTATAAAGTATAAGTAAACAAATTGACTATCAAAGTTTGTATAAATCTGTTAAGTTGGAGTGGTATAAAATTTTGTGTGTTTCAATTTTACATTTTTTGCACCATTATCGTTGGGGATAGAGAGATATTTTTCGCAATAATAAGTGAGTTTGTCTATTTTTTTTTTTCTAAAAATTTCTATATTAGATTATCGTTTGATCATTAGAAAACAATATTATTGAGAGGTATTTAATAATTGTCCATGAATCATGCCCATGTTAAGGTTTTAAGTTACCCTATACACCTTTAGTTTTTCAATAAAATTGTGTTAAGCATTTTACTTGAGATTTATTCATACAAATTATGGCTTTTTATCATGAACCCAAATAATATAAACTTAAATATTTTACTTTCGTTATTCGTCGAACCGGAGGTTTTGACCATAACTTGACGTGACGCGAAGTCGAAGAAGTAGGTCCCTCAATTCTGTTCGTGTGTCTGTCCGTCCCTTCGACTGGGTGGGTCGATTTTCTTTAAACTTGATATCTATTGTTTTTTGGGTATTTCCGACATAATTTTTTCACTTTTTTCTTAAACAAAAAATAACGGTACAACTTTTTTCAAGAAAAATTTAATAATGCTTTTAAAAGAAAAAGCCATCTTATAAAAAAAATCTCAAAAAGTGGGGTTCAAAATGATAACTCCGATAGAGCGTTTTTTTTAGATTTGCGATTTTCTCAAAACTGACTCTACTGATTTTGATGAATTTTTTTATGGCGGTTATTTTAAAAAGTTTTGAAAGTGTCGTATGGAAATATGAAAAAAAAAATAAAATTTCTTAAAAAATATTACATTTTTTTTTGAAAACTTTATAATTCGAATGCGTCTTTGTTGATTTCCATTGAACTCGACAACCAGCAGTTTTTTCAAGAAAAATCGAATTTTTGATTTAAAAAAAAACCGCTTCAACGACTTAAAAAAAAAATTTCTCATGAATTAAGATTTTTTTGAGGATTCAGATGATGGATTTTCGTTTGATTTACAAAAATTTAAAACGCAATCTTATTTTAACTACTTAGAAGCATCAGATTTTGAAATAATAACAAAATTGGTGAAGCAATTTAAAAGATATATGTATGTATGTATATGTTAATTAAAAAAAGGCAATTTTACCAAAACACATCGAATTTTTTTTTGGCAAAAACTTAAAAGGCACTTTAATCATAACGAGTACAGTTTAATCAAAATCTTTGGAGCCATTTTTGATAAAATTTGAAAAAAAAAAAACAAAATCAATGAATGGCCGCTACCCGTTTTTGATTATCTAAAACAAAAATTCGAAATTCCCCTTTAGGGAATTACATAAAAATGCGGTTTACTACCAAATTTGAAGAAAATGGATATACCGTTTACCGTTTACCTGTTTAGGCTCCAGCTCAAATTACCGTGGATTGACAACGCAAAAAAAAAAAACAGACTTTAAGCCACACACACACACACACACACACACGCCCATGAATTCCAATTAAAAACCGTATCAATACATTTGTTGTTTTGTGCGAGAGTACAAAAATTCCCCCTTCCGTGTATATACCTACATCTGTCAAGGAAATTTTTGTGCAGATTAGAAGATAAAGTGATGCCAAATTACTTTTTTTTAATAATTTGGTCTGTTTATTTTTTTCTATAAATCAGATCATAAATAACTTTAAAAAGCCTCACTATAGCAGGATATTTGTTTGCTTGCAAGAGCAAATATTAGTTTCTTGTAGAAATAAAATTCGATCTTTAGAGTAAGTGTAAGTGTAAGAAGGTAGGTAAACTAATTTATAATTTAAATTAAGGTTAAGACAGAGCATTTTTATGTAGGTAATTACTTTTTAACTCATTCTAAAACTGGTCTGGTCTTTACACTGATAATACTTGAAATTGAAAACACCTTTAACCTCAAACTTATAATAATGTTTAAGGTGATTACAATAAAACTGTTTTTTAGGTTTTTGCCAAACAAAATTTTAACGAAAATACATATGGTTTAAATTTGTTTGAGTAAAATGTTATATTTTTGGATTATTTCGGTTTATCTTGTTTATATTTTATTTAAATACAGGGTAGACCAAAAATCCAAAGCTGCGCGAACATCGACGGCGGGGTGGGTGGAGGGGTTACGAAGCTCAAGAGCGGCCAATGGGAATTCTGTACCATGGCGGCGGTCTTTCAGCGATCAACAACGTGCGTTCTCTGCACAGGAGTACTACCGCAACAACGATTCTTTTACTCTAGCCCAACGAAAATGCGCTCATTACAACATACGGCGTAAAAATGAAGCTACATCGATTCAATTGATTATAAAATGGGTATACATGCGTTGACCATCCGTCCTCTTTTTTAGAGGACAGTCCTCTTTTTCGGTATCGTGTCCTTTTTTTTATTTTTGTTAAAGAGGACAGTAATTTGTCCTATTTTTTCTCAATTGTCCTCTTAATGTCCTTTTTTTCTTTGAAACCTTTTTTCTATGATTTTTCTTTAGTACTAAATTACTTAAACATAGAGTGCAGACGGCACTGGTTTGAATAATTCACTTCTGTCATCTGGTTTTTGCTATTGTGAATGATGCCCCTACGGAAAGAGTGTTTTCAATTTCTTATAACATTTGGACATCTGAGAAATCGCAATAAAAGTTGATAAACTGGATCAACAATGTTGATAACCAAGGTGCAATTGTGACTATGACTGTGAAGATTTTAAGACTTTTTTAATAAGTCGCGATGACATCTTAAAATAATACACTGCGAACAAAAATACAAAAATTAACAGTTCCTTTAAGTTAAACTTTTAAATTAAGTATCTAAATAATCATTTGAAATGTAAACGAAATTTTGGCCCACCTGTACTTACAAGTATCAGATTGAAATTTTTTAATAAAATCAATATGGCCATTAACGAAATACAGATAGAGATCCGATAGAATCTTCCGGTTCACAATGAGTTTAAATTAAAATTAAAAGTTATCCTTTAGATAATAAATTACTTACAAATTACTAAACCCTACAAATTCTGAGGCAAATTTCTTCCAAAATTTAGGTTATATTTATATGTATGAGGGACGTACAAATGAACATGTATATGTACATATATAGTATATAGTATATATGTATTCATTTCAATTGTGCACATATCTAACAAGTAGGAAAAATTAGAAAAATAATCAATTTAAAGCAATTATACGTGGGTGTGTTAAAACTAATGTAGGTACCTACAGAAGGACGCACCTATACTGACTGACACGCGACTGACGACGACGTACAGTACACAAAAATAACAACAACTTTTTTTAGCTCTCTCAATAGAAGGTAATATGCTTGGTTTGATTAAATTCTGTGGAACAATCTTTTATGCACAAAATCAATACTCTTGCCCAATCAAAAAGGAAAGTCAAAATAAATAAAATATAAATAAACCGACATTTTGTATTGTGTTGTATGTTCCTTCCTTTTATTTTTCAAGAAAAAAAATCCAGAATCCTCCATGCACGGATGCATTTTATTCGAAAATCAATTTCCATTCAATTTAGAGCGGAAATTGAGCCAAACAAATGGGTGGCATGCAGTAGCAGCAATGCGATGCGGATGATGGTTTCTACATAATATAGGTATAAGAAATAAAAACTCTAGACATCGATTTCCTTTTTGTGATGCATTAATGCATCACGTTGCATGTAGCGAAATAGGAAACCTTCATGACCTGATACATTTTCTGGGAGGAATGATATAAAGTTCAAATGTGGATACCCCTAATGAATTTAAAAATAAATTTTTGTAATAAGGTATTATTGAACGGCAGTTTGTTGTGAATATAATGTATAGAGAAATGTCATTGGGAATTGATTTGTTTTCGAAATATATGTTAGGAGCTCTCAGTACCTCGCATGTCAAGCCAAATAATTTAGCAATTGTTTTTTTTTCTATTTTTGTCCTTGTTGTCAATGCATAGGTTGACAATGGAACATTTCGATAAATAATATTTTTGATTGCAATTATTATATGTTTTCTTATAAAATGGAGTAGGTATGTATAAGGTACCTTTACTCTTCTGATATTATATTCAATTTCTTCCATTCGAGAAACAAAATACATATCTACATATGTATATGTTTTGAAGGTTATCGCATGCAAAGCTTATTTTTGCCTTAAATCACTACAAGTGTACGTGATGAACAATATTTTTGTTTTCTTCTGTGCAAATAAAAATCCTTACAACTATACATGCCATAAGCCCTTTTATTTAAGCCATAAATGTATGTACCCCCATTTTTTTTTATAATAAATATCATACCAACCACTTCAATATCTTTTATAATATAGACAAAAAGGCCATGAACTCATTTTTATTTTCGTGAAGAAATAATATAAAACTAGATTTAACTATTTGAAGGTGGGTCATTGGGTAAGTCTTGTTAACTCAATAAAATCATTTGAAGGGCTGCATCAATTTTAGTTTCAGCCCAGACTTTATTTTAGCACGTCTGTCTGGAAGATATAATATATTTTCTTTAACTGCCATTTTGAAAAAAACACAGCAATGTTTCTGAAAATTTAATAAATAAAATTTGTTATGAAGAACATTTTAGTTAGAATTTTTTAAGTTCTGTCTTATTTACCTAACGTACCTATGTACGTGCGTTCGTATTACTGTCTTGTATATTTTAAAGGTAGGTATAGCCCAAAACTCCATGAATTTGTTAAACTACTTACATACACTAATGTCAGTGACCAGACTTCTAGCACTCCCTTTGTAATCCCATTGTAATAATCAATAGTCGTGTTTTTTTTTGCGAAAGCTATTCACCAGTACAGTAGATTTTTACACGAGTTACAAATACAACATCCACAATAGAATTACTGCCAATAAAAGCAGAAATAGAATCCTATACTGCGGATGAGATTGTGACGCTTATTCGAGTATCGAATGAAGTTGTCCATTTTTTTAAACTAAAATTAATTTTTTGTTCAAGTTATTTTTTGTTTTGCTTTTCATTTGTATTGTAGCAAACATTATTTTTTTTTTATTATACTGACAGCTGTTATGCGGTATTACCAAATGTGAAATATGAAAACTAGGCTACTGCAGACGGGTTTTTTTTTTTGAAATTTCTTACTGTACTTGTACTATATTAGTACCTACTGATGTAACTTTATACATCAAACCTTGCGTTAAATCCGGTAGTTCTGATTTTTTGCTGAGTTGTTTATGATGTTGGCCTAATGAAGAAAACAACTTTTTGCGCCGAACGCATCATGGTCAAAAATCGAAAAACCCGATTTTTATAGTTATTGGCGATTTTAATCCTAAAGGACTAGTTTTCGATTTAAACTTTACTAATACGATTTCAAACTCACTAAATTTTCTTTAATTTGAGCTATGAATCGTGTCTGTAGACCCAACAGTTTCAAAATTATAGCTTCTTAAAATTAACAATAATTGCTTAATAACAAGTAGAAAAAAAAATACAGAATTTTAACAAATTTATAGTCTTTGGCATCAAACTGCTAAGGCTTGTAGACTTAGTCAAAAGAAAAGAAAAAATTGTATAGCAGGGGGTGCCTATCTCTCCCCGTTTCAATGGGAGGGACAATTTTATAAAAAAAAAAAACTTGAAATATTAAAAGAACCATAAATAAATAATGGCACAACCTACAAAAACATCCTATAGCTTTCCTTAAAGCCAGAAATCCATTCTTGTATTTTATTTTTAAATAAAGTTGTTTTAATCAATATTTTTGGAAAAATTTATTTTTTAACACAAAATTAAAAAAAAACAGGCATTTGTTTTTAAACTAATTTTTTTCCAAAATTTACGTTACTAAGCAGTATTTTTGTGTTTAATATTAAATGCTCCTATCAATTTATGGTCAAACACCGAAAACCAGATGCTTGTATGTCTTCTAGTTTTGAAAAAAAAATAAAAAATACCAAAATCTACTTAGGTAATTTAAAATTGACGATATTTCCTTCCATTTGAGTCCAAAAACTTCTCTGTAGACCTAATAGTTTCTAAAATACAGCATTTTTAAAGGAACAACAGAAATAATAATATTGAAAGTCAAATAGAAAATTTTAATTCAATTAATTTTTTTTCCAAGTGCTTAATTTTAACTGCAAATTTCGAGCCTTACTGTAAATTCCTATACCTTACGTGGTTGCTAAGAAATGAACTTTCATGCTAACTCTAAATTGATGTCGGGGGTGTAATATGAATTTTTTTGATTTTTTTTTTTTTAAATAAGGACTTCAAAATTTTAGTAAATTTTTTTTCTTTAACTGCAAATAAAACTGCAAATTTGGATCCCTCAATCAAAGTAATAGCATATCTGATTGTCGAAAAATAACCATGTACTGCTAACTTCACAGTGAAATTAGCAGTGCAGGGGTTTACACCCACTTATTGGTGAGCTGCAAAATCCGCAATATAAATGCAAAAAAAAAACAAAAAAACTACAAATTCCTGTTAAGGTCCCGTTAGGCTAGGTGAAAATTGTTATGCCAACTTCACAGATGTATTTTTGTTACCTATAATACAAAATTTAATAAATTGATGGCGTGACATCTCGTGGGGAACCATAGATGACTTACAACCAGCGTTGCCGATGTGGCACGATCATGCCTTTTTGACACGAAAATCTTCTAGTGGCACGGGTGGCACGAAAAATATCAATATACATATGTGTGTAGCACGCTTTTCCTATTTAAATTTTTCAGTTAAATGAAGCGAGTGTCGTCGATATTTAATACAAAAATTCTCAAAATGGCATAAAAATCGACAGAAATAAAACACGAAATGTGAATTTTTTAAATATTACATAATAACGAAAAATTATAGTTTGACAGGAAAATGGCATGTTTTTTTTTTTAGAAAATGTGGTACGATAATTTTTGTTCGGTGGCAACGCACGCTGCTTACAACTCTCAAACGTATACGTGTAGTTAGTTGGCAAGAATGGAGGAGACCTAAAATTTTCTACCGAATTCGAACTGGCTAAGACGAAAAGCAATTTTTCTTAACAAAAGATACTCTGGAGAGATGCTCTGAAATATAATTATCACCTCCTCTCAAGAGGCAAAAATTGTGCAATTAACGCTGTTAAATTAGATTATTTGGAACCACTTAATATTATTTTAACATCTTCAATAGCTGACTTTACAAGAAAATGTAACTTAGGTTATAAAAATCATTCCACATCCTCTTTCTTAATTTAGCCATCAAGGTGAGAAGTTGTATCATAAATTATATTATAATAAAATTGAATTATTGAAACTGTTGCCGTCTTTCCATTAAATTCTTCCATTACAACAAATTTGGCGACGAGGATGGGATTGAGACTCCCAAGATATTAAAGATTGGAATGCCAAAATCAGAAAATAAAACAACCACATCGACCGAAACACATACAACTCTCAGCATGGCTAACAGTTCAATTCCTTCAAGTTTCTGTATTGAATTTTTCGATGAAACAAAGGGTAAATTTGAAAGATGGCTTCAACGATTGGAAGGAGCCTTTTCTATATTCCAAATAACTGATGCTTCATCCAAAAGAAACTATTTACTTCATTACGTGGGACCAAATACCTTTGATCTAATTTGCGATGGTATAGCCCCACAAAAGCCAGAAGAGAAGAGTTATTCAGATTTAACCAGTTTATTGAAAGAGCATTATAATCCAAAACCACTGGAGGTGGCAGAGTACTACAAGTTTCATCACCGACAGCAGCATGAGGGTGAACCAGTGAGGGAATACATTGCGGCATTGCGAAAGATGTCAGTAAATTGCAATTTTGGAAATTATTTACAAACTGCATTGCGAAACCAATTGGTGTGTGGTATTCGAAACAAAAGAATTAAAGATCGATTGATGGAGACAAAGGATCTAACATACGAAAAATGCGTCGAAATTGCAACAAGCCTTGAAGCATCACAGGAAAATTCATCTCAAATTACTGAAACGATGGTGCGAAGTATCAATAACATTGATCGTGATAAAAATCAATTAAGGCAAACAACAACTTCTACTTTTTATCCAAAAAAGTTTAACAAAACTACATATTCAGGCCGCCAGTTCGAGAAAATAAAAAGCAGCAATGAATCATCACCGACAAACAACAATAATGTGAAGTGTTATCGCTGTGGAGGGCCACATTTAGCAACCAAGTGCAAGCATTTGAAATCAGTATGCCGATCTTGCAATACACGTGGTCATTTGGCGATTGTTTGTCAAAAGAAAAAAAGAAATAATCCATCAGTCAACACTATTTGCGAATATTCAGAAGACAACGACTATGATTACAACCAACCAGTGGTGTACGTGAACCAACTTACTGCAGGAGCTGGCCATCAGTGCATTGAAAGTTTTTTTGTAGATGTTATTGTTAATAATATTCAAGTGAGGATGGAATTAGATTGTGGTTCAGGTTTTTCAATATTTAGTTATAATCAGTTTTGTAGACTTTTTCCTCATATTTTATTAAAAAAATCAAAAATAAAGTTAAATTCTTATACTGGTGATCCTCTTAAAATTGCAGGTTATGCACATGTTGATGTCGCCCTTCAGGGCTCAATTTCTGTTTCAAAAAAATCCAACTTGGTGATATACATCGTTCATGAAGACAAGCAGCCTTTGTTTGGTCGCGATTGGATTTCAGCTTTTAATGGAGCACCTTTCATGGACATATTAATGCGACATTTTGGATATCCTACTTCAGTGAAAACACCTATGATCGGATATGTATCGCCGGACTCACAGGTAAAATCAATTAAAGACTTTAATTCATTAATTTCATCAAATTGCCCGCGTCGATTAGAAAACATTTTAAGTAATTTTTCGGTTTTGTTAAGTGACGATGGTGGGGAGCTCCAAGGTGAGCCAGCTTCAATTGAATTAAAGCCAGATTGTAAACCAATTTTCATTAAGGCACGTCCTACGCCATTTTCTTTACGCGAGCCCATTGAAAAAGAAATCCAAAATTTAATTGAGAAAGGTATATTTGTTAAGGTAGATCACAGTGATTGGGCTACTCCCATTGTCCCCATTGTGAAATCTGATGGCAGCATCAGAATTTGCGGCGATTTTAAGGTGACACTTAATAAATTTATGTTAGGTAATGAACATCCACTACCTACAGTGGATGAAATGTTCACAGTGCTTAAAGGAGGTGAACAATTTTCAAAAATTGATCTCCGTAGAGCATATATGCAATGGAAGGTTAGAGATGAAGATCAATTAAAACTCACCCTTTCAACTCATAAGGGTTTACTTAAATGTACGAGATTGTTACAAGGATTAAGTTGTGCTCCTGCCATGTGGCAAAAGAAAATTGAAAATATTTTAAATGGAATAGACGGTGTTGTTGTT
This sequence comes from Epistrophe eligans, assembly GCA_951394125.1. Classification (NCBI taxonomy): domain Eukaryota; kingdom Metazoa; phylum Arthropoda; class Insecta; order Diptera; family Syrphidae; genus Epistrophe; species Epistrophe eligans. The sequence continues at coordinate 83,572,134 of OX596028.1, read as the reverse complement.
TTTATCGATGACGTTTGTGTCACTGGGCCCGATGATGAAACACATTTAAAGAGGTTAGAAGAAGTACTTACAAAATTGCATGCATACAATCTTCGAATAAATCCTAAGAAAACTGAATTTTTTAAAGAAAGTGTAGAATATTGTGGTTACAAAATAGATAAAATTGGAATTCATAAAACAGAATCTAAAATAAAGGCAATAAATAGTGCTCCAAGACCCTCTAATTTGACAGAACTGCGTTCATTTTTAGGATTAATTAATTATTATGGTCGATTTTTTGAAAATTTAAGTCACACATTAGAGCCACTTCATATTTTATTGCGTGGGAAGTCCAAATTTGTATGGACTAAAGAGTGCGAAAATGCTTTTCGTGCGTTGAAAAATGAAATTATGTCAGACAAATTTCTTGTGCATTATGATAAAAATATTCCATTATGTTTGGCAACAGATGCGTCACCAATAGGAGTAGGTGCGGTTTTATCACATATTTTCGATAATAATATTGAAAAACCAATTCAGTTTGCATCTCAAACTCTTTCGGAGTCGCAGAGGAGATGGTCACAAATCGACAAAGAAGCCTATGCGATTGTTTTCGGGGTGAAAAAATTTTACCAATTTCTTTATGGAAGGCGTTTCATACTATTTACGGATCATAAGCCTTTGGTGCATATCTTTTCACCTGATAGAGGGCTCCCTCATATGTCAGCTGTTCGAATGCAGCATTATGCTATTTTTCTTCAAGGTTTTAATTATACGATTAAATACAAGAAATCTGAAATGAACGCAAATGCAGATGCTCTTTCTAGGTTGCCGATTTTATCTTCAGAAAATTTGATGCTGGAAGAGTCAGATGTTTTTGAAATAAACCAAATTGATTCTTTACCAATCACTGCTAGTCAAATTTCACAGGAGACAGAAATTGACAGTGAACTAAGCCCATTGTTGCAGGCTTTACAAAAAGGCATTTCGTTGCCATCAATTTCTAGATGTGGTATAGACCAAAATGAGTTTTCCATTCAACAAGGATGTATCATGAGAGGAATTCGAGTAGTGGTACCAAAATCTCTTCAAGCTACTGTTTTAAATGATTTGCATTCGACTCATTTCGGTGTTACTCGAATGAAGGAGTTAGCTAGAAGTTTTTGTTGGTGGCAGGGAATGGATAAACACATAGAAGAAAAGGTAAAAAACTGTACCAATTGTGCGAAATTTCGCAAAAATCCACAAAAAGTAGAAACTCATCATTGGAATTATCCTTCAGAACCATTCGAACGCACACATTTAGATTTTGCAGGTCCATTTATGAATGTTTATTTTTTGATATACATTGATTCTTTTTCTAAATGGCCTGAAATTCACATTATGAATAAGATAACTACTGAAAATACGCTTAAAGTTTTACGTTCCATTTTTTCGACTTTTGGTATTCCAAAAGTTTTGTGCACAGACAATGGTGCTCAATTTACAAATTTTCGTTTTAAACAATTTTGCGAGTCAAATAACATCGTTCATAAGCGTACTGCACCGTATCACCCTGCGACAAATGGGCAGGCGGAACGGTATGTGCAAACGCTAAAATCGAAATTACGTTGCCTTGGTACTGATAAAATGCAAGATCTTGAATTCAATCTAAATCAAATACTGGTTCATTACAGGATCACTCCTCATCCAGTCACAAAAACGTCACCATCAGATATGATATTGAAATATCCCATGAGAACAAGAATATCATTTATGGTTCCCGAAAAAGAAAAAGAAGTTATACCTTATAACGTTGATATACCTGTTAGAAAATTTTCGGTGGGTGAAAGAGTTGCAGTTCGTGATTATTTGAAAAATAATAAATGGCAATTTGGTGAAGTTTTTGATAAGTCAGGAAAGTTAAATTATCATGTTAAAACCGATGATGGACGGATGGTTCATAGACATGTCGATCAAATGGTTAAAGCTGGTAAAGATGTCCAAAATACGCATTATCCTATAGAAGAAACGGAATTGGGTTTTGAAGGACAGAAACAACAAGCAGACCCAATCAATGTTGAATTAAATGTTGAAAATGAAGATAGTAAATATGAAGAAAAAGATACTACGAACAATGAAGTTATTGAATTACGCAGAAGTAAGCGAATACGTAAGCCTATTCAAAGATTTCAAGCAGGTTCATAAATATCTTTTGTTGTTGTTTAATTTTGAAGTAATACAAAAAAAATATATATAAATAAATTTGTAAAATGTATATATAAATCAAATTTATAAATTCAAATTAGTTAGATTTTGTTTTGTTTATAAATTATATATAAAATATTTATAAAATATTATTAAAAGGGTTTTGAAATGTTAATTATATTTTAATACCATGTAGGTAGAACTTTTTAATTTTATATTTTTTTTTGTTAAAAAAAAAAAGGTCATGAATTAAAGTAAATAAATGAGGTTAAATAATAATAAATATAAAACAAGAACTCTTTTACGAAGGGAAAATTGTTAAATTAGATTATTTGGAACCACTTAATATTATTTTAACATCTTCAATAGCTGACTTTACAAGAAAATGTAACTTAGGTTATAAAAATCATTCCACATCCTCTTTCTTAATTTAGCCATCAAGGTGAGAAGTTGTATCATAAATTATATTATAATAAAATTGAATTATTGAAACTGTTGCCGTCTTTCCATTAAATTCTTCCATTACAACAAACGCGAGACAGCATGAACCGCGCTACCGACCATTCACCGCATTTCGCCGCGAAAAGCGCACCGTGAAAACCCAAAATAATTATCTGAATATTTCCTTTTGTTATACATAGGTATTACATAATATAGCAAGTTATGGATTGGTAAAAACAAATTATAATAAAATTATAATTTGATGAAACTTGACAAAACGATGATAGAGAAGTCAAAAAATGTGGGTCTCACAATTTTGTCCGTCTCTTTGGCTGTCTGTCTTTTAGTTTGCAGCAAAAACGAGTCGAGTTTCCCACATTTTTGTTCATTTTTTTTTTTGTATAATTAGGTAATGAAAATCTCATTTTTCTCAAAAAAGTGCCCATACAACTTCTTTTTTTTACATTCATTTATACATATGTATATATTTTGGATTCTTGATGACCGCTTCAGATATTTGGCAACAAAACAAGACTTCGAACCCGTAATCTCCGAACTAAAGCAACTGCGAGCGAGCAATGAAAGTCTTCAAGCGCAGGTAAAGACATTGAAAACAAATATTTTAAGCCAAGGAAAAAATCTTTAAAATACTGACATATCCAATATCCATGCATAAAGACTACCCAGTGAGAATGCGCGGTAAAAGAGCTTTATTGTTGAAGCTCAAATGAGAGGTTAAAAAGCAAAACCCAGATCTCAAAATAAGCTTGATGGACGATCAATTGCACATTGAAGAGCATCACTTTTTCTAAAATGATGAAAGTGGATTAATTTGTGTGAGCTTTGACGGATTCAGTATTCTTTCGTCAAAATACAAAATTAATTTGCGGCGAGAAAATTTCACTAACCAATATAACTTCCAAATTTCATTGGTAAAAGTTACCCAAACGTCATTAGCGAATTGTCTACCACAACCTATGTACGTCTCAACCAGTTAACAATGGGAGAAACAGTGTCGGCAATGCAGTGCAAGAAGGGAAAATATTATTCATATTTATATAATGTACCCACATAATACTGTATTAAACTAAACAGATGGTATAAAATATAGGCTCCAATTAAATAATTTATTTTTTTATCAGATGAAAAGTTTTTAAATTATTAAAACTTTAAAACCACAGTGTAATTGAACATAAGAGCAAGTTCGTGCATTTTATTTTTAACTTTTTACTTTCTCTGTAGGGCATTTATTTGTTTCACGTGAAAAAAATCGTGGTTGTAATCAAAATAAATGCAACAATTATCCAAAAAATTAAAAACACAATTTTTTTTAAATTTATGAATTTTAAACTGTTTAATGGATATATACGATAATAAAAAGATAAAATAGGTATTCGATGATTGAATGTCAAACAGTATGATGTTAAACTCGTTTAAACTTAAAAAAAAACCTCTTTTAACGAAGTTTGATAATAAAAATGTTTATCATGGTACTAAATCGACTATAAACTTTATAAAACAATGTTATTTCTTCTTTTGAATAATTTTTATATTTTTATAAAAGGTCACTAAAATGAGTTTATAAAAAAATCTTATTTCTGAAAAATATCAAAAATGTTTAAAAATATAAGTACTTTGTATGTGGATCGGCCTAAAAGAAGAAATTGACAGAAAATTAAAAAAAATACTGATTTAACAGAAAAAATAAACAAAGGAAAACAAGACTTTTAAAGCATTCTTATAAAAGTAAATAATGTTATAAATTTGTTTTCACTTTAATCAATTAAATAAGGTAAACCTATACCTTTAATGAAAATTACGCATGCCTAACTGAATAATTGTTTCATCTTAATATAATTATAAAATGTAGTAAAGATAATGATTGATTTAAAAATAGTACATACAACAAAATCCAAATTTCAATTAATTCCTCTTTAACTATTTCAATCTATCATCAACACTCTAATGCCAATATAATATGTATGTATAAAATTAATTTGTTTGCAAAATTTAGCAATTTTTTTTAAAACTTGCATATTATAATTCCCATTGAAATTTTAATTTGAGATGCGCAATTTTATGGTAATTAAGTTGATTGAGTAAGTTAATAAATCACTGCAAATCTTTACTGAAAAATTTCGGTATTAAGGCAGATACATATATGATTAATAGGTACACTTGCTAACATTTTATATGGACTTTGTACGAATTTTTGTAAAATGTTAGATTCCATATGGCAATTATAAATGGCCCAGAAATTATTCAAACAATAAGAAAGTACACAAAATAAAATTATCTTATCTTTTTTTTTATTTTGTTAAATTGTGATATTTAAAAATCAATAGTATAATTGATGAGCGGAAGTTGAAATTAATTCAGATAAGTTAAAAAAAAAAGCTACAAACAACGACGTTTGAAAAAGAAAGGTTTTATTTCGGATTAAATAAAATGGAATAAATTATTTAATTAGCCAAGATTTCAAGGCTAAACACAATGTGGAAATAAAAAGTACCTATTGAACCAAATTGATTATTTTAAAATTTGTTTTTTATCATCAATTTGTATTTTACTGATATTCAACAAATTACTTTTGATAAAAAATATAGTATTCAAGAAAATGTGTTGTTCTTTTATAGAAGGGGAGTTTTTGTATGACGATACACTTATACGGCAAGTAGTAGCAGTATAAGTGTATAAGCTACAAAGGGTTTCGCATCGCCAAATGAATATTGATGGTTTGACTGAAAAACAGCACTTATAGAATGTGCTATAACAAGCTTATAGGTTTTAATTATAGCAATTCTATGACCATGGGGCAAACCTGATATTTATACTTAAAGTCTTGCTTAGCTTCTTGTATGTTAATTAAAAAACATTTTCCGTCATTTGAAAATTTTAAGAATAGGAATATTTGTGGTTGATTAATGCATCAGCGAACTTCTATTTACAATTACAATTACAATTACAATTACAATTACAATTACAATTACAATTACAATTACAATTACAATTACAATTACAATTACAATTACAATTACAATTACAATTACAATTACAATTACAATTACAATTACAATTACAATTACAATTACAATTACAATTACACTGCACCCAGTGCAGTGCATTTCGAAATTCTAATTCTAAATATGTAATTGAATGTTTGACTTTCAAAATAAAATTGATAAAACTTTGGTTCTTTATTCTGTGCTGTGTTTTTTCATCAAAAATTTCCCAAGTTTTCAAAGTTAATTCTGGAAAAAAAATTAAGTAAACAAAAAAATATTTAATAACTAAATGATAACGTTACATATGCGCCACCCTGTACTTCCTGTCAAATCACTAAACAGGATTAATAAATTCCTTGAACGTTATAATTCATCCATTAATTCTTCAAATATTAGCCTTTCTCAAATACTGTCTCATTTATAGTCTCACCCAAATAAACAAACGACAACATCACAATTCTACATAAGAATACCAAAAATCCATTGTCATTATATCTCCTCTTAAATCATAATGGTTTATCAAAGGACACCGACCAACCAACCTACATACATACATACATATATACACATGTATATGAACAACTTTGAATTATTGCTGCAGGATATTCTAGGAAAAAAATAATAAAATTAATTAAGTTAACCGCCCCCCTTCTATGTACCTTAGCTATATTTGTATTTAATCTTCAATTTTAACATACCTTCATAAATTATTATACACAAAAGTCCCTTTTAAATAAGCTTAATTGATAACAAAAGTTTAAAGTTAAACAATAAACCCCTATATTAAGAAAGCCTCAAAGTGCCTGATTAATTTTCTTCGATGTAATGGCCATAAATATAATGAAGCAAAGTTCAAGTTAAAAATATTCTTATTAAATTTCCTTCTTATATTAAATAATATCTCTTTGCCATGTCAATAACCGATGTGTCTATAATTATGCTCTTTAAAATAATTAATCAATATTTATTAATCAGAATCCCATACATTCATTATATGTTTACGATATAACTGTATAAATTTTGAATAGATAAATCAATTAAAGAAAAATTATTGAAATTTATAATCTATTTCCAAACAACCATCATCAATAAATGGCCATGCATATTTTAAGAGTCAATTACCGCGCGTGAACACGCAACTCATTCATCAGTTAAACAAAATAATGAACTTCCAACCCCACACAAGGATTTCTTCGAATGCTAGATGGCTACACCACACGAAATTGACAGCCTTGTTAATGAAATCGGTTATAGACTGGGAAAATGAGAGTCTGTTGTTTATGTGTTTTTTTTTTTTTTTTATTTAAGTTCAAAGACGCAGAATTTTAAAATAAATAATACGCTAAATTATTATCAAAATATAAACAACAAAAAAAAAAAAATCGTAAGTGCTTCCGAATTCGGAGTGCAAATAAAATTATACATACAGCAAATATTCAAGCATCATGTTGGTTTACCTCTTTCGTGTTATCATATCCAGATGACTTTAAACAACATACATCTATGTGTTATACTCTGTGTTTCAATGAAAATGATGTGGTTCTGTTTTGAGTAAACACATTTCATCGATCAAACCAACACCAACCACAACAATACCTTAACCATGAGGAGTGGAAGGAAACCATTCAATAAATATTCGTCCTCGAAAATAAGTAGGTATGTATGTATTCAACTATATTACCACTTGTTAAGCAGAAGGGTTGTAGTAACGAATACACTTATTGTGGTCTCCTTTGTTCCAGAAAACTGAAAACAGCATACAATAATTATTGTATGTTGTTTCCAACAGTGGATTGGACCAAACGGCAATTGTATTTAGAATGCTCCCTAATTTTATCTTTAGCTCTAATTTTATGTGCATAAGTTAAGTATCGTGTAAGCTGATTTGCGATAAGTGATTGTCACAATTAACCAAATTCGTCTGTGTAAGATTACATCACATTTGATAGTTAAAGAGCTATCAAATCAAAAATGTGATTGTCATCTTCCAATAAATTTGACGTTTCTGCCGCAGTATGAGTAGAGTTACCACCAGTCTACAAAAATTGTAAAAATATTTTTAAGTTCTTTTTTTAATCATTCATAATAAATGAAAATAAACATTCATGTAAACAAAAAAATTTCCTTAAACCCAGAATATGAAGAAAATATAAGAAAGACGTCATTTTCGTTCTATAATTATTTCATAACAAATATTTGAAAACTTTACTATGGCAACCATGTTTTTGATAAATGTCATTTAAAATTATTCAATTGAATTGAATCACCCTACCCAGACGGAAAACTGAATGACAATCATATGGAGGGCTCACCGCTGTACCGAACCAAGTCAAAAAAAATCAAAAAATCCAAAACTTATGCTTATTTGTGCGCAAAGTAAAACTCTATTCTGTTCTGTAATGAACTAAGTCAGAAAGTATTTCGTTCCTAAGTTAAAGGTAAAAAAATTAAGTCAATTAACACGCATTTCTAATGGCAGTTTATTTACTTAAACTCTCAATATCCTCGAATTCCCTTTTTTTGACTTGGTTCGGTACACCTCTAAGCCCTCCATATGTGAATATGGTTGAGTTGACAATCACTTATCACCTTAGCCAATTCCACCCCAGGGTTTTTCATTAAGCGCTTCCTATTCTTTAAAAATATAAAACAAAGTGTGTGTAAGATATCATCGAAAAATCTTTTATTCGTTTGAAAGGCTTATCGATGCCATTATGTGTGGAGTATAACATCGTTCAAATTTCCGCCGCTTCTTCTTTGGGTGCGCATCTGAAATGTAAAATTTTCCAAGAATTTGTCGCTCAAATCAAGCTGATGGCATATTAACTTTGAGGGCCGCTGTGGTTTGTGGCTTATTTGCATAGACCTGCGACTTCAGATAACGCCACAAGAAAAAGTCTAACGGGGTCAAATCGCACGATCTCGATGGCCATCTTCTCGTCAGATGACCATGCTATCGAATCGTTCGTGCAGAATTTCCAATGTGGCGTCAGCTGTGTGGAACGTAACGCCGCACAGTGGGCCCATGGGCTTACGCGTCTCAAAAATCTGTAACTTTTTTGTTTCTTGGAATAATTAAGTCAAATTTGGAATATATCATCTTTTATATCTACACTATCATTTGAATAACTTTTTTTAAAAACCAGGTTTGTTTTTAGTACTAAAATTTGTTCCAAAGTTAGGAAATACACGTTTTTGGCATGATTTGCACATTTAAAACTTCTGTAACTTTTTCGTTTCTTTGAATAATTAAGTGAAATTTGGAATATATCATATCTGATATTCATTTAATCATTTAAACCTCTTTTTTTAAATAATAATTTTTTAATACTAAAATTTTACCTTAGTTAAGAATTTCGAGATTTTTGCATTAATTAAATGTTCAAAAATTCTGTAAATATCTTGTTCTAATTTTTTTTTTAATTTTTCAACTTACATATATGTATCTTTAATTTCAAGTTTGGATCCTGTTGAAAAACATATTTTTTGTTATTTTTTCATAATTTCTTTTTCTCTATCATTTCTTTCACTGCAAATCTTATTTCCCAGGTTACCTATGCAATTAGATATCATACCTGTTAACTGGAAGTTGTTTTCTAAATAGCTGATAAGTTCTGACCTATCGGTCCCATTGCTTATAAAAAAATCACTCAACATTAATTTTGAAATTTTAAATTCGCTCAAATTTTAATTTTGTTTGCACTTTTCACAGAATTAAGAACTTGACTTAACAAAACACTTTTTTTTTTGTTATTAAACAAAGGTAAACAAAAATAAAATTTCAAAATTAAAAAAAAAAAAGGGAAATAGAATAATACAATGCAAGCCAGATCTACAGAAAAATTAAATAAATGTATGTAGTGTGAAATTTACAATAAAAACCCCAAAAAACACATCATTACATACGATGTGGTAGAAAGGGAAGCAAGGCCACCCTTTCCATCACCTACGCCACTGGCTTCTTCTTAACAAATATTTATTGAGAAATATGCGGATTATAACGGCAATATCAATTGCGGCTGTAAAAACAAAGCTTATAAGAAAAAAAAAAAAAAAATGTAAAGCTATTTGAATTTTTTTTTTACCATATACTAGATACGCTATGAAAATTGAAATTTCTGAAAAAGGGGCAAGATTTTTTTTCTGCTGCCAAGTACCAATATGCAAAGGAACAAAATTTGAAAGAAAACAGCGCAAGACAGCGCAACTATTTAAAACCTTAATCGAATATAGGAAACAGGTAAACAAAATATGTTGACAAAAATTATTAAATTTAGTAAATAAAACAACTTTTTTAACATTTAATTTTTATTTTTTTAGAAGCCTTACAACATTACCTTTCCAACGATATATAATACTTAGAGGTCTAATTCAAGAAGAAGTAAAAAAAAAAAAATCATTTATAATCGGCCTCAATTTACCAATTTTTTTAAGATTAAGCCTTGCGTGCACTTTAGGTGGCCATATAACAAATCGTGCCAATGTTTTTTATACAATTTTTGTTGTTTAACAAAATTTGACATATTCTTAAAAATATTTCATAGAAATCCTGGCTGGAAAAGTACTTTCGGAAAAACCATTTATGAGACGCAAAAGGCATTTTGGGCCCACTGTGCGCCGTCCTATTGGATAATCCAATTCAGACCAAAAGAAATTGCTAATCATCGACCTAGAGAGCTGGCCAACGTCGTCGTTCTAAAAGAAATATGGATCGGTGATATCACCAGCCTAAAATCCACACAAAACAGTGACTTTTTCAGAATGCATTGGACGTTCTTGGATCTCATGTAGATTGGTTTGATATCCTCATAAATTCCGACAATTTTGTTTGTTGACGCACCCAGAATAATGGACCTCATCACTGAAGATGATTTTTTGATGAAAGTTAGGGTCAGTTTCCAACTGCTCCATAGCCCATTTAGCGCAACACACGTCGTTGTCCATGCTCGTTTAGCTTTAGTTCCTGGGTCGGTTGAATTTTGTACGAGTGCAAGCACAATTCACGACGTAAAATTCGCCAAGTTCTGGTCTGCGAAAGGCCGAGTTCTTTTGAGCGACGCGAAATCAACTGGCTAGTGCGCTGGATTTTCCTGTACACTCTAACGGTCAGCGGCGATGTTTTTGGCAGATGTTGTGTTTCGTCAATCAACGTACGGGTGTTGGTTGATTGTTTGCTGAACTTATTCACCACACTGCGAATAGTTCTCTAAGTAGGATGATTATGGAGACTGTAAAATGGGTGAGGCATGCGGAACGTTGCCCGAACAGAAAACCCATTTTGATAAAACAATTTTTTCATTTGTGTTGTTGAACGCTATTTCCATCCATTGTGATTTGACAAAACAGACTGAATAAATGACAACCAATTTGACAGATGTAGCTTCAACAATATGGCGGCTATCAACTGTAAAAGTTTCTTTATTGGAAGACCCTTTACTTGTTTTTAATATTAAGTTCTTTATTATCCTTTTAAACTCCTTTAAATTTAATAATGGTGATATGCCAAACCTGAATTTATGTCGAAATAAAAATCAAAAACGAAAATCAATTTTTCTTTGTTCACAGATTTATGCTGGGGAAGAATTTAGCAAATTATCTTTAGAGGAATTCCGAAAATTCAATGACTTCATTCTTTTTGTTTTTTAATAAAAATCTATACTAACTTGATAAATAAAATGCACGACTGGGTCGCACCGACTTGCTCTTATGTGTAATCACACTGTGGTTTTAAAGTCTTAATAATTTATAATTTTTATTGGAGCCTATATTTTATGCAACCTGCCAACAATATAGCCTAGTTTCAGGAAGTATTATGTGAGTACATAAATAAGAACAATATAGCACCGTGCTGTCTTGACTCTTGAACTTCGCACGTATGCATGGAATTTACGGTTTAGACTGAAAAACTGTTAAAAAATCAACAAAATTAGAAATAAATTGATTAAAAAAATGTCTGAAATTGATTTGACACCAACGCAATGTACACCAAGTGATTTCTTACACAAATCTCAATTTATGAGAAAAATTTTTTAAAAATCGTTAGAGCGGTTTTTTTTTTCTTAAATTAATTTTTTAGATATAAAATCTTAAATATATTTTTAAGAAAAAAAAATTTAGTACTAATTTATGCGGAGTTTAAAAATTAATTTTGAAAAAAAAAAATCATCTGCCCATTTACAAAATATCGAATTTTCAAAAAAAAAAAAATATTTTTTTTAAATCCAAAATTTGATTTTTTAAAAATGATTAGGAACTTTTGTGTACAAAATTTCATTAAAATTTGTTCAACAAATAATGAGATAGTCGAAAACCAAAAAAATGGTTCTATCAGAGGTACCATTTTTAAACGATAGATAAATTATTTTCCGAATAATTTATGGTAGATCGCTCTGATATTAGTTCAAACAAATATGTATATGTATTTATCAAAATCGTAGGAACCGTTTTTGAGAAAAATGAGATTTTCAATACCGGTTTTTAAATATTTGTACCGTTATTTTTGGTTTTAAAAAAATCTGTTACATAAAGTCAAAGAACTGCTGGGTGCTAAGTTTAATAAAAAAACGACCAAATCATTTTCGAATTACTACGTTCTCAAAAAAAATGTTTGAAACTTTTTTTAAAAATCCAAAAAAAAAAATTAGAAAATTTTGGTACACATTATTTTTAAAATTGATCAAAACCAGTTGAAATCAAAAAAATGGTTGTATGGGAGGTACCATTTATAACCATTATTTCGAAAAAAAAAAATTGTATGAAATGATAGCATTTTTACAAAAAAAATACTGAATTTTTTTTTTTAAGTTGTGGGCACGTTTTTGAGAAAGATAAGATTTTCATTTTTTGCGAAAAAGAATTTTTATAGCAGGTATCGTTTTTTTGGTCGTAAAAAAATGAAAGAAACGTGTGAGGGGAATGCCCAAAAAACGCTAGTTACCAAGTTTAATGAAATTCGATCAACCCGTTTAGGCTACAGACGAAAGGACAAACAGACAAACAGAAATCTTAAATAAGTTACAGCATGTGATCCCTATTTATCTTTTTAACCTTAGATAATTTTACTACCAACAAGTAAAGACAGAAATATATCACAGGTAATCACCTTCCTGATGTGAGTCAAGATGAAGGTATTAAAACTTAACAACATGTTAAGTGTTTTATAAAAGGTATTAATTTAATTTAGGTAGTTTATTTTCACACTGTCAAGAAACTTTCAAAATGTTAACAAAATACACGTGACATTGTATTAACTAAGTGCGATATTGTTTGCATTGCCAATTAATATAGTTCTCAACCTTGACACATTGTAAGCATTATTATAGTTATTTAACTTCTATATTTATCATTATTCCTAGGCCAAGTTTTCTTTTAAGAGTGTATGAAACTAGTTGTAAAAACTAGTTGCAAAAAACACAAGATTTATAATGTTTTCTTAAAATTATCTAATTCACCAAATGAGTCAAAAATAATAGAGCGATTTGTCAAAATTATTTGTAGATATAGGATATATTACAGGTGTACAGTGTTGTTCGAATTTTTTACATTACGTTTTTTGTATAGTTTTTTACGTTAGTTTTTTACCTGCTCTATTTTTACTATGCTTATGTAAAAAAACGTAAAAAAGTAAAAAAAAAAACGTGGAACGGTTCTGTCGATGTCAATAATTGAATTTGATCTCAAAGTACTCGTTCAAACATGTAATAACACTATAATAAACATAATACACAATTTAATACATGGCAGTTGAACGACCGAAAAGTTTTGTTTATTTATTTAGATTTTGACAGATAATGACAATGTCTCTCATTTTCTCTCTTTTTTCTCAGTAATTTACTCAGTATTTACCTTTTTTACGAGTTTTTTACGTTTTTTACGGGTTTTTTTTACTTTGTTTACACTTCTTTACGCGCTTTTTACCTACTTTAACGTAGAAAAGGTAAAAAATAGTTTTTTACATAGATTTCAACATCACTGCGAGGTGTATTTCTGCAAGTCTATCAAAGAACAACTATTCGACTGGCAATGCTGTGGGAATAAACGGGAACTTGTTAATTTTCCTTTAATTTTGTACAATTTTTTGGCAAATCTCAATTCTGAACGGATAAAGTGAGGGGCACTTTTTCATGACAAGAGATACTTTTGGTGTATTTTTTAATTCCCCGGAAGATGCAGAATTCGGGCAATTTTTTTTTTTTTTTTTATGTGACTTATAAGTACATAGGCTGGGATACGATGACCAGACTTTCAACGTGACAGTCTTACACACTAGACCATTACCCGATGGACTACTACGAAATGGATAAGTTGTTGAAGATTATTTGGAGAAGAGGCTGAGAAATCAAGCAAAAATGTTTTTTTAGGGAAAATGTCTCTTGCGAAGAATTGTCAAAACTTCCAAGAGTATAATATTTTGTTATGAAAAAGTGATTTTCACCTTAGCCAGTAAACTTAAATCTACAATTCGATGCAATTTTTTCTACTACTGCAATTTTTTTATTTTCTGGGTTACAGAAATAATATACCTACACTTGTGAAAGAAACATAATCCAACAAGCGGCTATTGATTTGTAATTTTGTGTAGGTATAACAAACTCCATCCCCAAACCACATTTAATTATTAATTAGACTTTAAATGAACACTTTATATATGTACCTTTATCTGCCTTCTTTTCTATTATTTGGATTCTTAGTAACGGGTGTTTTTTTAGAAGTATAGAACTTTTAGTTGCAACACTATTTTAACTGGCGGCCATTTTGTCAGTTGTCAAGATATTTATTTTTAATTTGGTTTGGCATTTCAAAATGAATAGACTGACGCCTCAACAACACGTGCAAAATGTTGTGAATGGGATTGAAACGAGATTGCTGTTGATCCCGATTTTTACAAGAAAATTTTGTGCAGCGATGAAGTTCATTTTTGGTTGAATGGCTACGTCAATAAGCAAAACTGCCGGATTTAGAGTGCAGATAACTAATCCTCAAGCCATTGCATTGTTGAGAATCTATTACATCCAGAAAAACTGACAGTTTGGTGTACTTTATGGGCTCTTGGAATCATTGGTCCGTACTTCTTTAAAAACGATGCTGGCCAGAACTTTACAGTCAATGGTGATCGCTATAGCGCCATGCTTACTGACTTTTTCGTTCATCAATTGAACAACCATGATGTGCAGGAGCTGTGGTTTCAACAAGACGGCACAGCATGTCACACAGCTCGTGCAACCATTAATTTATTGAAGGAAACGTTTGGTTACCGCATAGTTTCACGTTACGAACCCGTGAATTGGACTCAAAGATCGTGCGATTTAACGCCGCTTGACTATTTTCTGTGGAGATATGTGAAGTCGCTAGTCTACGCCGATAAGCCCGAAACGATTGACTACTTGGAGGACAACATTCGCCGCGTTATTGCCGATTTACGTCTACAAATGTTGGAAAAAGTCATCGAAAATTGGACCTCCAGATTAGACTACGTCCGAGCCAGCCGTGGCGGTCATATGCCAAAAATCATATTTAAATTATTATACCAGAAGATTATCTTTCGAATAAAGTAAATTTCATGTCAATTTAAAAAAAATCATTTTTGTTTTATTCCATTTAAAATTTTGTATACCTCTAAAAAAACATCCTTTAAATGTAAGTGTTTATTTAGTGGGATGGCGGTCTTAAAATACCCATTTCAATTTATTTATTAAAAGCAGGAAATAATGCTATGTGATTTTACCTTAATGGCTCGGTGTCGCAATCTTAGAATAGAAAGCAGAAAAGAAAAAAAGTCTTCAAAAAAGCTTATTTACCGAAATATACCAATTTCATTTATTTTATATCTGGAGTTCTTTTAATTGGATCGTCAAGATAAATGCTTTTAGACTTAAAGACTTTTGTATATTTGATATCAAGGTGCATAAAAATATATGTACCTATTAAAGCTCACCTAGGAAAACAGTGGGCAAAACCGCACATGACTGTTGTTTTTTATGCTTTTATACTCAAAATCTTTAATTTTTATTACATTTACCTTTAATATAATTACAACAAACACCACCATTATTTCCTAAATATTTACTTTGAAAGAAAAGAAAACTGTTTAGGTGTTAGGAGCCAATTTCTAAAAAAATCGACTAGAAATACAAATAAAATCATAAAAAATCAAAAACTAACACCTTTTTTTAAAGCCAGAAATCCATTTTTGAATTTTGTTCTTAAATCAAATAGTTTTAGTAAACATTTTTGAAAAAAATAATTTCCAAACTCTGAATTAAAATTTTGTTAAAATTAAGTATTAAGTAGGATTTTTGTTTTTAATATTCCAAAAAGATGCTAAAATTTCTTCTAGTTTTTGACAAAATAACAAATAAAGGATGTTTTTTTAATTGTTTTTTTAATTTGACTTAAATTCGTTGTTAAAGTTGTTTCAAAGTGCCTATTTACACTTAGGGGCCAGTTATAGTTTTAATTGAAAACGATCATTGATTGAAATTTCGTCTTTGGATTTTTAGACAGTTAAACAAAGAAAATTAATGGCATTTTGGTACCAAAATAAAGCTTATTAGTCTATATAATTTACTCATTTACTTCACTATTTTCTAATTAAATCAATTTTATTATTTCAATTATCGAAATCGTTTTCAATGAAAAACTGATTTTCGTTTCAGAAAAGTGAAATATGAATGAAATGTGTTCGATTTTCTTTCTGTTCTCACTGTAATTATTTCGTTCAATAATCAACTCTAACCTCAAAATAATTTATTGTGACTTATTGTGTCTTGTGTGCACTATTGACAGCGTTGAATAAATAATTGTGTTATTTTTTTTTTTTTTTTGTAATTATATTTATTGTTTTGTATTTCGATTTATATTAAATTTATTTAAATTTTTAAACCCTGAATCTATTAGTAGTGCCAAGTATCCTTCCTTTCGTAAATCTGCACCAAAAAAGTTTTAGCAAAAATAAATTCGTTAACTTTTAACGATGAAATTTGAAACAAATCGTATGAGTTTTGTTCCATTTTCACCGTTTCTCGACCAATTTTATCGATGCGAGAGTTATAGAACGTAGGCACTGCTTGTCAGAAAAAATTCCACAATTCAAATGATTTGTATTTCAATGATGGTTTTCAATGAAAACTATATAACTGGACTCTTTGATGGACTTTGATACTATATTGAAGAAGATTTTATTTTCAATTTTCTAAAAATCTAGAAGACATAAGCTTCCTAGTTCTTAATGTTTAATACAAAATTTATAATACTAAACCAAAAATAGCACTAAATAAATTAAATTTTTTTCACATTTTTTTCACTTTTTTTAATAAAAAATTAATTTTTCAAAAACTATTAAGTAAAGCAATTTGATTTAAAAACTTGATTTGATTTAATGTAATGATTTTGTTTTAATTTCTAGTCAGATCTAAGCAGAGCAGGAGGAAATAACTCCCGGGGAATTAACCCCACACCCCCACTTAACCCCCACACAGACGATTTTTTTTTTCTTGACTCGACCCATCTTACTCAGATTTACCAGATTGAACCAGCTGTTAGCATATAATATACTACTTAACAATTTACTAATTTTAAAGCTCTTTACTAAAATATTCTTAGTTTTAAACATTTTTTAACTAGTATCATACTAAACCTTTTTTCTTAATAAACTACAGCTAAACACACCTAATAAAGTGACTCTTCAAACATACCATTTTTACATTTTCAATTGTCAAAGTGACATTTAGAGTTAGTAGGATATTAAAAAGTTACAATAGATATTTTTGGTGATTTTAACTTTAATAAATTGTTAAAAATATAGCACAATGCTAATTCCTAACATCATACTAAAAATACTTCAACATCATACTAAATAACTAAATCGACTTAAGTTTTGCGCCAATGAAATTTGAATTAGTCAAAATCACTGACTTTTTTTATTTGTTAAAAATGATTCCGATCTGACGTTTGTAATAATATAATTAGCAAGAAAATAAATATTTACAAAAATAACTTTTTAAATTTTGGACAACTATATTTTAGTATAAAAATAAAATGTTTGGTTTTCGTTTTATTTCCGTAGAATTATGTTCATTTGCAAATTTTTAATTTGTTTACTCTAACCAGAAAATTATTCTTCTTTAAATAATGAGTGGCATACCAATTTAGACAAATTCGATGTTCAAGGTAAAAAATTGGGAAAATGAAAATAAAGAAAATTGTTTTTTTTTTTTTTTTTTTAATACTCAACGGCATATCCAGTCTTCAATTTTATAATAATAAATAGTCAACGCAATTGTTCTGACATTTTTTTTTAAATGAACCATTTGTTATTGTTTTCTTTCAATACGCCCACTGATGGACTCCTGTGAAAACTTTTAAAATAATTTTTTAAATTCATTCAACAGAAATTATTTTTTTATTTTTAAATTAATTTTTCTTCAAATATTATTTATTTCTAGAAAATAGCTTGATTTACTTTTATTTACCAGAAAAATTCTTTCAATACTATATATACTCTATTAAGATGAAATTAATTTTTTACAAAACATATAGCTATGTTATATACTTTTGTATACAATACCAACAAAATGTCACAAATTCGACAAAATCTAATTAAACATGAATTTTATGGATAAATACGTTTACTTGGAATTCAGAAATCCCGCATTCCCAAAAATATAAAAAAGATTGCTCAGTAAAATTTCAGATTTTTGCTGTCAAATATTGAGGAAAAACAAATTGGATTCGCTTGTTTAATTTTTGACAGAGAAAATATATAATCTAATTAAATAATTATGTACATATACATATGTACAACATAACAATACATGACAGTTTGTGTTTGCTTTCGAAGAAAAAAAAAAGAAGAAAATTAATAGCATATTTACCTTATTCGTTTTGGTTGCTCAAAGCCTGTAATTTAAAAAGAATAAAACATCATTTTATTTTTGAAAAAAATATATTTTGAAAAAGATAAACAAATGTATGTGTGTACATTATATATTTGTTATTATTATTATAGGTCTTTACAATTTTATTTTTTTTAATAACAATGAAAAAAAAAGATTTTTTTTTGTGACGATGATGCCTTATAGGCGAGAAAGGAGATCGAAGAAACTAAAAAATACGCGTTAATGGTGTTCAAGAAAAACATACTTAAATGGCATATAGACAATTAAAAATGAATGGTCTTATTATTATAAACGTTGTCTAACTTAAGACAGCTGTCCAAGTTTGGAGAATGTATTTAAAAACCTTATTTATTGTTGTCTTTCACCTGCCTAACTTAGACACAAGAGTAGATTGTGATATTTATTTTTATTATATAAAGAATATTACCAACCAATTTGAAAATAGTTAGACAGTGTCTAAGTAGACAAAAATCTAATAAATACGACTGGAATACTTCATTGTTTGAAATGCATTTTATGATTACCGATGGTTTTGTTAACAATTTTATTCTTAAGGCTGAATATAAAGCTTTTATAACGGTTATTGCTGTAACCGTCAATAATTTATTAATATTTTGTCATCATTCAAAATACCTGCAATAATCAATCAAGTTCAGGTGCACTATGATTCTCAATTATTATTATTATTAATAGTTTATAAATATTAAAAATCAATATTTAGCAAAACATTTTTATTACAAAAAAATAATTATCATTTTTTTTGTAATAAAAGCAATATTTAGTATTTGTTACTATTGAATAAAATTTTATAAAATTATTATATGAAATACATAGTTGATTATTTTTTTAATAAATTGAATTTTAAAGTATCAGCATGGAAAACTTTGATTTTAGTTATAAATAAAATTATCAGCTCATGGTATAATACATTTCACAGCAAAAACGCATATAATAGGCAACAACAACAAATACAAAAAAAAATAATATAAAAAAACAGCAAAAAAGTTGTTAAGTAAGAAAATCAAAATTTCGAGTCTATTTGCCTGATACAGACAACCATTCAATTTTATATAAATACAAAAATTATCAAAACATTTTTTTATATTTTTAATTAAACAACGCATTTCTATCTAAAAGATTATCATCAGGGTTTAATTTGCTGACTCGTTTGTTATTGCTTTGCAGAAGTTCAATATGGTTCTTCCAAAAAACAAAACAAAATCAAAATTGAACTTTGGCAAAAAATTAAAGCCCGATGATGATCTTTTCGATCGAAACGCGTTGCTAAATTAAAAACATAAATAAACGTTGTAATAATAGTACAGTAACTTAATACATCAGACCTTGCGTCAAATCTGGTAGTCCTGATTTTTTCCTGAGTTGTTTATGATGTTGGCCTAATGAATAAACCAAGTTTTTGACCTCAAGCGCCGAACGTATCATGGTCAAAAATCGAAATTTTCGCGTTTTTTATATTCATTGGTGATTTTAATTTTTTTTTTTTTGCAAAAATTATACACATATAATACATATACAACACAACTTTGAATCTCCACCAAAAAATATTCTTCCAAAGGTTAGTTTTTACATATTTTTTTTTTTAAATTTAATGCAAAGTTTTTAAAACTGTTTATACCTACTTATCGCACTAATTTACAAAGATTAAAAATTCTTGTTAATCCCTCTTAATTGCATATGCAACCTCACCTATTATTATATATTATTATAATTATATATTAAAAATAAAAATAAAAATATATATTAAAAATTAAAAAAAAAAAAAAAAAGGTGGCAACTCTGAAACTGTGAAAACACTACCAGCTTATTATTTTCCTAACAGTATATGATGGTATTTCAATTCCAATAAAATCTTTAATCTACATTTTGTAAGGCCTTACTCTCACCAAATGCGTTTGGCAAGTTTTTTTTATACCTAAGTTATTTTTGCGATTGAAAAAATCTAGGTTGCAACCCTGCCACTTTCTTTTTCATTCTTAACTATATATTCACAGATAAAATATACACAATGTTTTTATCCTGTATCGAGTGGTTTATACACAGTAGTGGCTACTATAATCTAGCCATGATCCAGGTTTTGAGATCGTAAGGTTTAAACAATATGGGGTTAAGGCAAACATAGCAGATCAAAATATATCCGGCTATTCGGTCGTCTCATTTCGTCAAGAGTTTTTTTTTGTTTGTTAACTGGCCTGCAAGTTCTCCTGATTTAACCCAGTGCAATTTTGTTTCCTGTGGGGCTATCTTAAATACACTGTTTAATAATAATTTTTCCATGGCCTCTTCAAGTCCTAAAATATATAACGTCCGGACCGAAATCGTTCAAATTCCGGTCACAAGAAGGAATGAAATCTTAAAAAAATAAAATGCACGACTGGGTCGCACGAACTTGCTCTTACATGTAATTACACTGTGGTTTTAAAGTCTTAATAATTTAAAATTTTTATTGGAGTCTGTATTTTATGTTTCAGGAAGTATTATGTGATTACATAAATATGAACAATATAGCACCGTGCTGTCTTGTACTTCGCACATATGCAGGGAATTAATTTACAGTTTAGACTGAAAAAATGTTAAAAATCAATAAAATTAGAAATACATATTTTTAAGAAGAAAAAAAAAAAATGGTACGCCAATTTTAAGTATTTATTTATGTGGAGTTTAAAAATTAATTTTGAAAAAAAAAAAAATCATCCACCCATTTTCGAAATATCGACTTTTCAAAAAATAATTTTGAATTTTTTTTTTTTAAACCAAAATTTGATTTTTTTTAAATTTTGATATGCAAATTTATTCAATCTTATTCGTAGCTTATGGATAAAAAAGTTCAGCAGATAATGAGATAGTCCAAAACCAAAATAATGGTTCTATAAGAGGTACCATTTTCAAACGAAAGATACAGTTTTGTTCCCAATAACATGGTAGGAGCTGTTTTTGATAAAAATGAGATTTTCAATACCGATTTTTAAACCATTATTTATGGTTATAAGAAAAAAATTTATTTAAAATCTACTGTCAAAAACGACATGGTAGCTTAGTTTAATAAAAATCGACCAAGTCGTTTTTGAATTATTAATTTCACAAAAATCTTTTTTTAATAATCCAAAAAAATTTTTTTTTTTGAAAATATTGATACACACAATTTTTAAAATTATTGTAAACATTGTCTATGAAAAAAATTGATCAAATTCAGTTGAACCGTTTCTGAGAAAATCGTAGGTGCCATTTAAAACCATTTTTCAAAAAAAAAAAAATTATAAAACGGTAACATTTTGGTAAAAAAAATAACTGATTTTTTTTAAAAGTTGATAGCACGTTTTTGAAAAAAATAAGATTTTTATAATTTAGCAAACAAATTTGTACGGAAGGTACCGTTATTTTTGGTCTTAAAAACAATAAAAAAAAAAAAAAAAATGTGTGGGGAGAATGGCCAAAAAACGATAGGTACCAAGTTTAAAGAAAATCGACCCACCCGTTTAGGTTACGGCCGAAAGGACAGACAGACAGACAGAATTGCAAGACCAACTTTTGCCGACTTTTCGCTATCATCGTAATGTCAACTTTGATCAAAATTTCGAGTTATGTACATAATGTATATATCGTAAGTTAAAAAGCATCAGCAGTGTACGAACCCATCTTTCCTAAGACTATATTTAGATTGAAAAAATTGAATTTATGTTGAGTCGAGATTTATCGTGTTAACATTAGAAAGATTTAGGGGCTTCAAATAATCAATTTTAACATTAACACTTTTCAAACATCAACAAGTGATTAAGACTCATGAGAACGGTGCCTAACGAGTGTCCTTGATGCTGGACTTAATATTTCCAATCCAAATAGCAGCGTCTACTGTCTTTCACCATAATAAAATTTTTTCAAATTGCAAGTTTTATTATTTTACAAAGTTTAATCCAAGTCTAAGTCTATTGTCCCAAGTTATGCACTCTATTTGTATTCAGCCAGTGCTAACCCCCGTATAGACTTATTACTCTGGTTTTGTTTCTGGAGAGAAGAGAATAGATAATTTTCTCTGGTTGACCTAAAAAAAATTTCATGCGGACTTTGTAGCTATATCTTTTATACAAATATATATACATACATCATCATTGTTCGTGAGAGAGAAGACAACCAGGACATTTTCATCATCATCATCAAAGTATAAACGACGACATCAATCTATGTGCATGACTGACTCATGGACTTGTCAGAGTTCGTTATATGTATTTCAATTTGAACTATGTAATAAGAGAAGACCTTAAGAGTATCTAAACCTATAACTTGATGGTTGGTCAAATTAATAATTACATCGGGGATGAAACTGGAATGTGGAAATAGTAGAAAGTCTTAACAAATGCAAATAACTGAAATTGAATTTTTGTTGTTTATGGCTTGGTGAAATAAATGGGTTTCTCTTTCTCATTGAAAAAGCAATTGACTTTGGGTCTTAGTATAGTATGATTTATAGAAATTTTAACTTCAGATGATGATATTGATGCATAGGTCAGCCATTTGATAGAACCTGACATATTAAATCAATTTTAAGGTGAATTTTCTAAAATGTTTTTCTTGCAAAAAAATAGGTATAATATGATCCAAAGGTAGAAAACTGAAGACAGTTTATAAATATCTTTGGTAATGCAAAAAAACACAAGAGATAAACTGAATTACGTAAAAACAAAAGTCTAAAGCGACTTAACAGACTTATAAAATACATGAGGCTGTGATTGCCATAGTCAATTTTTTTTATAAAGCTTTAAAGTTTTTTTTTCAATGTCATCAATGTTGACAGATAATTTGTAAAATTCTTGTTTTAAAAAATTTATATGGCTGACCAATTACTGGATTTTGTATGTCCAATAAATGAACTTTCAAATGATATTTTTTTTTGAAAATCCTACAAATGGGTCCCAACTGCCTCAATGACTTTGAAAAACTTTAAAAATTCACTATACAAAAACCATGGAAAACCAATTTATGAAACTGACCTCTAATCGTCAATTCAACTGCTGGCCTTTATAAAAGTATACTTCTTTTTTGAAAATCCCACATACATGTTGATAAAAAAAAAAATAGTGCTAAGTCTTCTACTTGGCTGATGTATTTCAGTAGTACAGGGTGTCCGCCGGGAAGGTATACTACTTTG
Source organism: Epistrophe eligans (assembly GCA_951394125.1). Taxonomy (NCBI): domain Eukaryota; kingdom Metazoa; phylum Arthropoda; class Insecta; order Diptera; family Syrphidae; genus Epistrophe; species Epistrophe eligans. Next base: position 83,548,465 of record OX596028.1, on the reverse strand, counting down.
TTTGTTTATAATTTTTGATTAAATGAAAGACAATGGATCTTATATTGATAAATGTTTTATTTAATGTCGGAATGTAAATGTCTGCCTCTGTTAGTCTCACAAATGCGAGCCCTTTTGAGCACATTTTTCATTACATTCTCACACATTTCACGCGGTATTTCATTAATTTCATCATGAATATTTTGTTTTTGTTGCTCAAGCGTTTCTGATTTGTTTGCATAAACCTTGCTTTTCAGATATCCCCACAAAAAGAAGTCCGGAGCAGTCAAATCAGGCGACCGTGGAGGCCAATCAACATCACCATTTCTTGAAATAACTTGTTGTGGAAAGAGGCCTCGCAGTAATTCCATTGTAATCCTGGCTGTATGCGATGTGGCACCGTCTTGTTGATACCACATGTTAATCAAGCCCAAAGCATGCAGTTGTGGCGTTAAAAAGTTTTCAAAGTTGTTCTTTGAAGACCAAGCTCCTGAGCACGGATTGTTTTGAACACTTCCTTGAATAGCAGTAATGTTTTCAGCCGATCTTGCAGTACGTTGTGGTCCATGCTTGGGCCTATCACCTACAGACCCTCTTTCTTCGAAATCATTCACTACACGATAAGTAGTGCATTTTGTTGGCACGTTGTTTCTCCCAAAAATTTCACGTAACTTTCTCATCGTCACAGTAATCGATGATTGATTTTGATAAAATGTTTTAACGATTAAAACACGTTGGTTTATCGAATATTTTTCCATACTAAATTTGCAACGTGTCTACTTCACGACTGCCAAATATGAACTGTCAAGAGTGTCAAGACTAATGTTTACCAAAATGGCGGCAAAACAAAGTAGTATACCTTCCCGGCGGACACCCTATATATAGAATTTGTATTATTAAAAAAAAACTTCATATAAACAATGCCAGGCCCTGGGCAAAAAACCAAACACAAAAAAAACTTCCAATTTAATAATTAGGAATTCTAGTCTTGTTGGATATAGTTCACACTAGATATTCGTCATGAAATCTATGTTAGATGAACTGAACTTAACAAAAATTGCGTATTGACAAGGTCCTCACTCCTCACTAGTCAACTGATGAGTCCAAGTGAGATCGCCGGGACAAAACGCCAAAATTGTTGTAGACTTAAGGCCGTTAAAAATTAAAAAAAAAATATTAAAAAAACTAAGAATGACTGATCTTTTATGAACATTTTATGACCATTACCATGACTCATTAGAAGCTAATCTTTTTTATATATCCCAAAAATGATGTTCCCACATAATGAGGTGTAAAAAAAAAACTATAAAAAACTGATCAAATTCAAGTTGTATATAACTTGAAAATCTTATCTTATTTATTTCCAATAAAGTTTCCCGAAATTTGTCACTCCTTTCCGAATTGCTTGCGTTTTTTTTGTATTAATATAGTTTTTTCTGTCGAAATTTTATAAAATTCATCCTGTATCATCTTCTCTGATGATGCATAGAGAATCTTTATGTAGAAGGAATGGTCGTTAGGGTGAAAATAATTTTTGCAAAAACTATTCATCAGAAAAAGCTAGAACATAATGCTATAAGTTTTTTTGTTGATTTTTAATAAATTTGTTTACCTACATTTTAAGTATTTTTTTTTTAAACTACCCCTCCCGTACGCAAAACACCCTCAATTAAATATATCTTAATTAATTAATCGCTTATAGAGTAGGGGATGAAAATAAAAAGCTGACAAAAATATGAGTATTATTTTTTTTCCAAAGCTTATTTAGAGACCCATCATTTATCTTTTTTTTAAGACGATTCTGATATGTACATATGTACATTGTACATATGTTTGTAGTTCTGTTGACATAATTTCTATATTGAACAAGGTTAAGGCACTAGGGTGATCCTTTCAAAGGATATTGTTTAATTTTGATCAAACCGCCTCCATAATTTTTTCCAAATATATACAAAAAAATTCTTGTAAATTTTGTTCTCTAAATATTTTATCTAGGTACTTACCCGATGGGCTCTGCGAAATAAAGCTTCAGGAAATGAAGCCTCACATAAAAAATGAAACAAGGCCCCAAAGCTATACATGCTTTTAACAAAAACGAACAACAACTTATTCAATTGAGAACATAGAATAGAATGAAAATTTATTACAAATATTTTTTCAGTACATAAAATAGCTTGGATTTCTATCGGTTCTATTTTTATAAGCTGTATAGTTGTTATGATATGTTATTATAATTAAGCTTCATTGAACTGTTTTAGAAACTTTATAGTTTAGATAAAAAAAACCTGCCTAATAATTTTGATCGAAAGTATAAATTTATCAATAACAACGAAAATTTTATTTAGAAAAGAATTTAAGACCTTATTTTATTTTACTAAAACATCATTGGCTTTCTCAAAAGTAATATAAAAATCAGCTAATCGAGGAATCAGAGCTTACAAAATACCGCAATCATGTTTCAATGTATGTAAGTATCGTGTTGAAAACCATCAGCGAGTAATAGATTAGCTGAAAAAAAACCTGCAATTTTTGGCAGCTTTTCTGTTACTCGCTGATGGTTTTTAATATAATTATAATAATTTTAAAAAATTAACAAAAATCACCTGATTTTTGTCAGCTATTCCGTTGCTGGAAACATGAAAATTCAAGCGGAACCGATTACTGAAAGAATAATTACTTACAAGTGTCCTTGTTGTTAAAATGCAAGTATTTTTATGACGGTAAGGCATTATTTTATTTTCAAAAATAATCTTTAAAAAAAAAAATTGGGGTCTTGTTTCCTGGGGACTTTCATGAACCCAAACCCGATGCACGGGAGTTCATAGTAGGAACACTCACATGGATGATTTTACAAGGAATTATCTAGGCTTCATTATATCCGAAAAATGCTTACCGTTCCTTTGGACAATATAAAGAAATAATTCATTAACAAACTTTTTTTTCGAAAATTTCACGCGGATGAAGTCGTAAGTTAAAGCGATTTTACCGCTATTTACCACTAAACAATTTCTAAGAAACTCAGTCAATGGAACTTACATGTATATAAAAAATATATAGAACAATAAAAAAAATAAAATTCTGATGGCATTACTTAGTGCTGCTGAAATTTCTCGAAACTCCAAACATAGATTTTCTTCCTTTCTTATGTTACAATTTAAACATGTGGTCAGGTATGGTATCTTTTGGATATAGTTCCATCACACTACTAATACAGAATGATGAATTTGAAAGCTTTTAACTTCACTAAGACTGATTGATGCTTTCTTGCATTTTCGAAATAGACTTTACCTGAAATGGATTTCATCGATTTTTTGCCTAAAATACAACACAGCAGCGGTATCTGACTATATTATGTATATTTTCTTTTTTGTCAGTTGGAAATTCTATTTTATCACACCATTTGAGTGTTATACCCTCTGATACAACTAAGAAAAATTGATTGAGCTTGTTGATTGTTGAATGAAATTCATAAATACAATTTGTGTCAAGATGTTTAACTGTATGAAAATAGGAATGGAAATGAATTTTTAGTTTTTATTTAAGAAAAAAAAGCAACATTTATAATATAAACGTTGTCTATTAAATAATACCGGTAAATGACCAAGATGTTTGTTTACATAACATAAATATTTCTTCTATTTTAAAGTTACAGAGGGATACAGTTCAGGAACCTCGTCCCTTTTCGTCGGATCCGGATGGGATGTTAAGATTTTTTGCTGAACAGTTTATAACTACGGTCTACGATTTTGCCTCTGAAGACCAAATAGGAAGCGGAAGTTCAAGTTAAAACATACACAAATTGTGCGTACATATACAAACTATAAGCCTATAATTCATCAATCATCGCAAGCTTCAAAGCAATGGACCAACGGTAAGGCAGGTGGATTTTTTATTTTTGAATGATAATGATAAATCTGTTGAAGCAATTAATAAAAATTATTCTTATGACCGAAAATAACGGTACCTCCCATATACAAGTGTTTAAAAGCTTGTAAGGAAAATCTCATTTTTCTCGAAAACGGCTCCTACGATTTTGATTAAAATTTGTATGTGAATTGAAAAAAAAAATATCTATCTTCTATCTCTCATAGAACCATTTTTTTGGTTTTCGATTATCTTATTATCTGTTGAATACAAGAAATTCTAATAAATTTGAATAATATTGCACAACTAAATTTCCAAAAAACTAAATCTTGAATTACAAAAAAAAAAATTAATTAATATTTAATAAATATTTAATATTTAAACTTCACATTAAACACCAAAAAAATATCGTACTAATTTTTTTTTTCGTAGAAATAGTTTCAAAATTTTATACATAATTTTTTTTTTTTTAAACCGCTTCAACGATTTTTAAAATTTGTTCTCATGCATACTTTAAAACCACAGTGTAATCGTATAAGAGCAAGTTGGTCCGACCCAGTCGTGCATTTCACTTTATTACGTCCATCAGTACATGTAGCAGGAGGTGTTATATCAACAGCCATCAGTATTAGAAAGCAATTGGTAAAAACTTCTATAGGATAGGAAGTAAAATTATAACGCAAAAATAATGTGTCTGTCCCTAACTAGGATCCTTGATTGGAACTTTTTCGAGCTCTTTAAATGATTGCAGTTGTTGATATAAAGCTCGATTGCCAATCCTCTAACACTCTTTTACAGAATATGTGTCACAATCATCTCCGGAAATAATCTTAAATGATAAAACCACTCCTCAGATTTTCTCAAGAAATTTTTTTTAACGACAAAAATAAAATTCTTTTTATCCATTTTTTGAAAAATAAAGATGGAAAACCATAAAATTCATGTAATCGCTACAGCTGTCACTCTTGTCATTTGTAACTATTTATATAGTGTTAGTTCCGCTGGCACTGGCTGATATCGACTTGTTGGTTAATACGATCACCGGGATCTCGCACCAGCATACAATTTCTTTTAAGAAAAATGTGGAAGAAGCAAAGCCGGTTTCTTTATCCTTAAAGTACAATTTATTATCCACATGATTTGATCCGGATCAATTTGTTAACAAGTAAATGCAAACTAAATACGCAATCCAGTTTTCTATTTGGATCATTCGTTCATGTTGTGGCTGGTTTTTTTTGCTTATCTTAAAAATTTATAATATACATATACGGTATCTGACGCAAGGTCTCCCTCCAATATTAGACGATAAAGTTACTGAACTAAAAACATATTTACATATATAAACATTTTTATACACTTTTGTCAAAATATTTATTTTATTGTATGTGACTTAGCTTTTTCTTGCTCTAAAATCCCTTGCTGTATTACAAGAGAAAGAAGCTTTATCAAACGCACCATAACTTGTTCTGATTTAAGGTTAAGGCAAGGATTCCATTTTCCAGTCGATAGAGTTATTGTTTATAAATATTGATAAAATAGTTGTTATAGGGATGAATTATGATCCTATTATAAATTAAATTAAAAAAAATGTGCAGATATTTCAATTTTTTTACGTCATGGATGGGAAAAAGTTATTTTCTTATGACAATATGGTTTTGCCAAAGGTACTCAAAATTCACTTAGAGTTAAAGAGGCATTGGCTTGGCTTAACAACACCACTTCCATTTGAAGCATGAAGGAGCATGAGTGAAACATTTTAGCATCCGGTAAAAAGAGTATGGTACATAACATATGTACATAAAATATACCTAATGTTGTTATTAAAAGTTTCTTCCTCTTCTTCTAAGAGGCAAAATAATATTATGTTATTAAACAACGATTTTTAACAGAAAACGTTTAGAAAATTATAGAACTGAAATTAAATAAAAACCGCCTAAAGACTATTCCCATGAGGGCGACGAATGAACGAGAATTCATCCATTTCGTTCACAAAGAATTTTTTTAATTCATCGCGTAATTAATTAAAGCAAAGTACGGAGCTGAAACGAAACGAAAATGTT